>JANEHU010001054.1:0-40806 GCA_027563435.1 Nasonovia ribisnigri | reverse complement strand
CTATCCAATGGTGTTTAAATCTAAGCTGTAACTTGAATAGTGCCGGAGAAAGAGTCCACCTTATCAAAGAATTTGGTCAAAAAACGAAATTCACGGACGTGTATTTATTCAGCTAATCTCTCATCTCAAACGTCTATAGTTATGATCATCGAATTTTTAATTGTATATTCAGAAATATTACTATATTTTCAATCTATAAAGTTCAATATAAATACTATAAGTTGAATAGCGCCGGAGAAATAGTAAACCTTATCAAAGAAATTGGTCAAATCCCGAAATTCACAGAACTGTATTTATTCGGCTAATCTCTCCTCTCAAACGTCTATAGTTATAATCATCGAATTTTAAATTGTATTTTTAGAAAGAATACTATACACTCTATCCAATTGTATTTAATTCTAAGCTGTAACTTGAATAGCGCCGGAGAAATAGTCCACCTTATCAAAGAAATTGGTCAAAACCCGAAATTCACAAAACTGTATTTATTCGGCTAATCTCTCATCTCAAACATCTATAGTTATAATAATCGAATTTTAAATTGTATATTCAGAAAAAAGACTATATTTTCAATCTATAAAGTTCAATATAAATACTATAAGTTGAATAGCGCCGGAGAAATAGTAAACCTTATCAAAGAAATTGGTCAAATCCCGAAATTCACAGAACTGTATTTATTCGGATAATCTCTCATCTCAAACGTCTATAGTTATAATCGTCGAATTTTAAATTGTATATTCAGAAAGAAGACTATATTTTCAATCTATAAAGTTCAATATAAATACTATAAGTTGAATAGCGCCGGAAAAATAGTCCACCTTAACAAAGAATTTGGTCAAAACACAAAATTTACGGACGTGTATTTATTCAGCTAATCTCTCCTCTCAAACGTCTATAGTTATAATCATCGAATTTTAAATTGTATTTTTAGAAAGAATACTATACACTCTATCCAATTGTATTTAATTCTAAGCTGTAACTTGAATAGCACCGGAGAAATACTCTACCTTATCAAAGAAATTGGTCAAAACCCGAAATTCACAAAACTGTATTTATTCGGCTAATCTCTCATCTCAAACGTCTATAGTTATAATAATCGAATTTTAAATTGTATATTCAGAAAAAAAGACTATATTTTCAATCTATAAAGTTCAATATAAATACTATAAGTTGAATAGCGCCGGAAAAAAAGTCCACCTTAACAAAGAATTTGGTCAAAACACGAAATTCACGGACGTGTATTTATTCAGCTAATCTCTCCTCTCAAACGTCTAAGGTTATAATCATCGAATTTTTAATTGTATTTTTAGACAGAATACTATATACTCTATCCAATGGTGTTTAAATCTAAGCTGTAACTTGAATAGTGCCGGAGAAATAGTCCACCTTATCAAAGAATTTGGTCAAAACCCGAAATTCACAAAGCTGTATTTATTCGGCTAATATCTCATCTCAAACGTCTATAGTTATAATCATCGAATTTTAAATTGTATATTCAAAAATAATACTTTATTATCAATCTATAAAGTTCAATATAAATACTATAAGTTGAATGGCGCCGGAGAAATAGTAAACCTTATCAAAGAATTTGGTCAATACACGAAATTCACGGACGTGTATTTATTCGGCTAATCTCTCCTCTCAAACGTCTATAGTTATAATCATCGAATTTTAAATTGTATTTTAAAAAAGAATACTATACACTCTATCAAATGGTATTTAATTCTAAGCTGTATCTTGAATAGCACCGGAGAAATACTCTACCTTATCAAAGAAATTGGTCAAAACCCGAAATTCACAAAACTGTATTTATTCGGCTAATCTCTCATCTCAAACGTCTATAGTTATAATAATCGAATTTTAAATTGTATATTCAAAAATAAGACTATATTTTCAATCTATAAAGTTCAATATAAATACTATAAGTTGAATAGCGCCGGAGAAATAGTAAACCTTATCAAAGAAATTGGTCAAATCCCGAAATTCACAGAACTGTATTTATTCGGATAATCTCTCATCTCAAACGTCTATAGTTATAATCGTCGAATTTTAAATTGTATATTCAGAAAGAAGACTATATTTTCAATCTGTAAAGTTCAATATAAATACTATAAGTTGAATAGCGCCGGAAAAAAAGTCCACCTTAACAAAGAATTTGGTCAAAACCCGAAATTCACAAAACTGTATTTATTCGGCTAATATCTCATCTCAAACGTCTATAGTTATAATCATCGAATTTTAAATTGTATATTCAAAAATAATACTATATTTTCAATCTATAAAGTTCAATATAAATACTCTAAGTTGAATAGCGCCGGATAAATAGTCCACCTTATCAATGAATTTGGTCAATACACGAAATTCACGGACGTGTATTTATTCAGCTAATCTCTCATCTCAAACGTCTATAGTTATAATCATCGAATTTTAAATTGTATTTTTAGAAAGAATACTATACACTCTATCCAATGGTATTAAATTCTAAGCTGTAACATGAATAGAGCCGGAGAAATAGTCCACCTTATCAAAGAAATTGGTCAAAACCCGAAATTCACAAAACTGTATTTATTCGGCTAATCTCTCATCTCAAACATCTATAGTTATAATAATCGAATTTTAAATTGTATATTCAGAAAAAAGACTATATTTTCAATCTATAAAGTTCAATATAAATACTATAAGTTGAATAGCGCCGGAGAAATAGTCCACCTTATCAAAGAATTTGGTCAAAACACGAAATTCACGGACGTGTATTTATTCAGCTAATCTGTCATCTCAAACGTCTATAGTTATAATCATCGAATTTTAAATTGTATATTCAGAAAGAAGACTATATTTTCAATCTATAAAGTTCAATATAAATACTATAAATTGAATGGCGCCGGAGAAATAGTCCACCTTATCAAAGAATTTGGTCAAAACCCGAAATTCACAAAACTGTATTTATTCGGCTAATATCTCATCTCAAACGTCTATAGTTATAATCATCGAATTTTAAATTGTATATTCAAAAATAATACTATATTTTCAATCTATAAAGTTCAATATAAATACTATAAGTTGAATAGCGCCGGAGAAATAGTAAACCTTATCAAAGAAATTGGTCAAATCCCGAAATTCACAGAACTGTATTTATTCGGCTAATCTCTCCTCTCAAACGTCTATAGTTATAATCATCGAATTTTAAATTGTATATTCAGAAATAATACTATATTTTCAATCTATAAAGTTCAATATAAATACTATAAGTTGAATAGCGCCGGAAAAATAGTCCACCTTAACAATGAATTTGGTCAAAACACGAAATTCACGGACGTGTATTTATTCAGTTAATCTCTCCTCTCAAACGTCTATGGTTATAATCATCGAATTTTAAATTGTATTTTTAGAAAGAATACTATACACTCTATCCAATGGTATTTAAATCTAAGCTATTACTTGAATAATGCCGGAGAAATAGTCCACCTTATCAAAGAATTTGGTCAATACACGAAATTCACGGACGTGTATTTATTCGGCTAATCTCTCCTCTCAAACGTCTATAGTTATAATCATCGAATTTTAAATTGTATTTTAAAAAAGAATACTATACACTCTATCAAATGGTATTTAATTCTAAGCTGTAACTTGAATAGTGCCGGAGAAATAGTCCACCTTATCAAAGAATTTGGTCAAAACACGAAATTCACGGACGTGTATTTATTCAACTAATCACTCCTCTCAAACGTCTATGGTTATAATCATCGAATTTTAAATTGTATTTTTAGAAAGAATACTATACACTCTATCCAATTGTATTTAATTCTAAGCTGTAACTTGAATAGCACCGGAGAAATACTCTACCTTATCAAAGAAATTGGTCAAAACCCGAAATTCACAAAACTGTATTTATTCGGCTAATCTCTCATCTCAAACGTCTATAGTTATAATAATCGAATTTTAAATTGTATATTCAGAAAAAAGACTATATTTTCAATCTATAAAGTTCAATATAAATACTATAAGTTGAATAGCGCCGGAAAAAAAGTCCACCTTAACAAAGAATTTGGTCAAAACACGAAATTCACGGACGTGTATTTATTCAGCTAATCTCTCCTCTCAAACGTCTAAGGTTATAATCATCGAATTTTTAATTGTATTTTTAGACAGAATACTATATACTCTATCCAATGGTGTTTAAATCTAAGCTGTAACTTGAATAGTGCCGGAGAAATAGTCCACCTTATCAAAGAATTTGGTCAAAACCCGAAATTCACAAAGCTGTATTTATTCGGCTAATATCTCATCTCAAACGTCTATAGTTATAATCATCGAATTTTAAATTGTATATTCAAAAATAATACTTTATTATCAATCTATAAAGTTCAATATAAATACTATAAGTTGAATGGCGCCGGAGAAATAGTAAACCTTATCAAAGAATTTGGTCAATACACGAAATTCACGGACGTGTATTTATTCGGCTAATCTCTCCTCTCAAACGTCTATAGTTATAATCATCGAATTTTAAATTGTATTTTAAAAAAGAATACTATACACTCTATCAAATGGTATTTAATTCTAAGCTGTATCTTGAATAGCACCGGAGAAATACTCTACCTTATCAAAGAAATTGGTCAAAACCCGAAATTCACAAAACTGTATTTATTCGGCTAATCTCTCATCTCAAACGTCTATAGTTATAATCATCGAATTTTAAATTGTATATTCAAAAATAATACTATATTTTCAATCTATAAAGTTCAATATAAATACTATAAGTTGAATAGCGCCGGATAAATAGTCCACCTTATCAATGAATTTGCTCAATACACGAAATTCACGGACGTGTATTTATTTAGCTAATCTCTCCTCTCAAACGTGGTTATAATCATCGAATTTTTAATTGTATTTTTAGACAGAATACTATATACTCTATCCAATGGTGTTTAAATCTAAGCTGTAGCTTGAATAGTGCCGGAGAAAGAGTCCACCTTATCAAAGAATTTGGTCAAAAAACGAAATTCACGGACGTGTATTTATTCAGCTAATCTCTCATCTCAAACGTCTATAGTTATAATCATCGAATTTTAAATTGTATATTCAGAAATATTACTATATTTTCAATCTATAAAGTTCAATATAAATACTATAAGTTGAATAGCGCCGGAGAAATAGTAAACCTTATCAAAGAAATTGGTCAAATCCCGAAATTCACAGAACTGTATTTATTCAGTTAATCTCTCCTCTCAAACGTCTATGGTTATAATCATCGAATTTTAAATTGTATTTTTAGAAAGAATACTATACACTCTATCCAATGGTATTTAAATCTAAGCTTTTACTTGAATAGTGCCGGAGAAATAGTCCACCTTATCAAAGAATTTGGTCAATACACGAAATTCACGGACGTGTATTTATTCGGCTAATCTCTGCTCTCAAACGTCTATAGTTATAATCATCGAATTTTAAATTGTATTTTAAAAAAGAATACTATACACTCTATCAAATGGTATTTAATTCTAAGCTGTAACTTGAATAGTGCCGGAGAAATAGTCCACCTTATCAAAGAATTTGGTCAAAACCCGAAATTCACAAAACTGTATTTATTCGGCTAATCTCTCATCTCAAACGTCTATAGTTATAATCATCGAATTTTAAATTGTATTTTTAGAAAGAATACCATACACTCTATCTAATGGTATTTAATTCTAAGCTGTAACTTGAATAGCGCCGAGAAATAGTCCACCTTAACAAAGAATTTGGTCAAAACACGAAATTCACGGACGTGTATTTATTCGGCTAATCTCTCATCTCAAACGTCTATAGTTATAATAATCGAATTTTAAATTGTATATTCAGAAAAAAAGACTATATTTTCAATCTATAAAGTTCAATATAAATACTATAAGTTGAATAGCGCCGGAGAAATAGTCCACCTTATCAAAGAATTTGCTCAATACACGAAATTCACGGACGTGTATTTATTCAGCTAATCTCTCCTCTCAAACGTCTATGGTTATAATCATCGAATTTTTAATTGTATTTTTAGACAGAATACTATATACTCTATCCAATGGTGTTTAAATCTAAGCTGTAACTTGAATAGTGCCGGAGAAATAGTCCACCTTATCAAAGAAATTGGTCAAAACCCGAAATTCACAAAGCTGTATTTATTCGGCTAATATCTCATCTCAAACGTCTATAGTTATAATCATCGAATTTTAAATTGTATATTCAAAAATAATACTTTATTATCAATCTATAAAGTTCAATATAAATACTATAAGTTGAATGGCGCCGGAGAAATAGTAAACCTTATCAAAGAATTTGGTCAAAACACGAAATTCACAGAACTGTATTTATTCGGCTAATCTCTCATCTCAAACGTCTATAGTTATTATCATCGAATTTTAAATTGTATTTTTAGAAAGAATACTATACACTCTATCCAATGGTATTTAATTCTAATCTGTAACTTGAATAGCGCCGGAGAAATAGTCCACCTTATCAAAGAAATTGGTCAAAACCCGAAATTCACAAAACTGTATTTATTCGGCTAATCTCTCATCTCAAACGTCTATAGTTATAATAATCGAATTTTAAATTGTATATTCAAAAATAAGACTATATTTTCAATCTATAAAGTTCAATATAAATACTATAAGTTGAATAGCGCCGGAGAAATAGTAAACCTTATCAAAGAAATTGGTCAAATCCCGAAATTCACAGAACTGTATTTATTCGGATAATCTCTCATCTCAAACGTCTATAGTTATAATCGTCGAATTTTAAATTGTATATTCAGAAAGAAGACTATATTTTCAATCTATAAAGTTCAATATAAATACTATAAGTTGAATAGCGCCGGAAAAATAGTCCACCTTAACAAAGAATTTGGTCAAAACACGAAATTCACGGACGTGTATTTATTCAGCTAATCTCTCCTCTCAAACGTCTATGGTTATAATCATCGAATTTGAAATTGTATTTTCAGAAATAATACTATATTTTCAATCTATAAAATTCAATATAAATACTATAAGTTGAATAGCGCCGGAAAAATAGTCCACCTTATCAAAGAAATTGGTCAAAACCCGAAATTCACAAAACTGTATTTATTCGGCTAATCTCTCATCTCAAACATCTATAGTTATAATAATCGAATTTTAAATTGTATATTCAGAAAAAAGACTATATTTTCAATCTATAAAGTTCAATATAAATACTATAAGTTGAATAGCGCCGGAGAAATAGTCCACCTTATCAAAGAATTTGGTCAAAACACGAAATTCACGGACGTGTATTTATTCAGCTAATCTGTCATCTCAAACGTCTATAGTTATAATCATCGAATTTTAAATTGTATATTCAGAAAGAAGACTATATTTTCAATCTATAAAGTTCAATATAAATACTATAAATTGAATAGCACCGGAGAAATATTCCACCTTATCAAAGAATTTGGTCAAAACACGAAATTCACAGAACTGTATTTATTCGGCTAATCTCTCATCTCAAACGTCTATAGTTATTATCATCGAATTTTAAATTGTATATTCAGAAATAATTTTATATTTTCAATCTATAAAGTTCAATATAAATACTATAAGTTGAATAGCGCCGGAAAAATAGTCCACCTTAACAAAGAATTTGGTCAAAACACGAAATTCACGGACATGTATTTATTCAGCTATTCTCTCCTCTCAAACGTCTATAGTTAAAATCATCGAATTTTAAATTGTATTTTTAGAAAGAATACTATACACTCTATCCAATGGTATTTAATTCTAAGCTGTAACTTGAATAGCGCCGGAGAAATAGTCCACTTTATCAAAGAAATTGGTCAAAACCCGAAATTCACAAAACTGTATTTATTCGGCTAATCTCTCATCTCAAACGTCTATAGTTATAATAATCGAATTTTAAATTGTATATTCAGAAAAAAAGACTATATTTTCAATCTATAAAGTTCAATATAAATACTATAAGTTGAATAGCGCCGGAGAAATAGTCCACCTTATCAAAGAATTTGGTCAAAACACGAAATTCACGGACGTGTATTTATTCAGCTAATCTGTCATCTCAAACGTCTATAGTTATAATCATCGAATTTTAAATTGTATATTCAGAAAGAAGACTATATTTTCAATCTATAAAGTTCAATATAAATACTATAAATTGAATAGCACCGGAGAAATATTCCACCTTATCAAAGAATTTGGTCAAAACACGAAATTCACAGAACTGTATTTATTCGGCTAATCTCTCATCTCAAACGTCTATAGTTATTATCATCGAATTTTAAATTGTATATTCAGAAATAATTTTATATTTTCAATCTATAAAGTTCAATATAAATACTATAAGTTGAATAGCGCCGGAAAAATAGTCCACCTTAACAAAGAATTTGGTCAAAACACGAAATTCACGGACATGTATTTATTCAGCTATTCTCTCCTCTCAAACGTCTATAGTTAAAATCATCGAATTTTAAATTGTATTTTTAGAAAGAATACTATACACTCTATCCAATGGTATTTAATTCTAAGCTGTAACTTGAATAGCGCCGGAGAAATAGTCCACTTTATCAAAGAATTTGGTCAAAACACGAAATTCACGGACGTGTATTTATTCAGCTAATCTCTCCTGTCAAACGTCCATAGTTATAATCATCGAATTTTAAATTGTATATTCAGAAAGAAGACTACATTTTCAATCTATAAAGTTCAATACAAATACTATAAAATGAATAGCGCCGGAGAAATAGTCCACTTTATCAAAGAATTTGGTCAAAACACGAAATTCACAGAACTGTATTTATTCGGCTAATCTCTCATCTAGTTGCGATTTGCTTGCTGAACTAGCAACACGTATGTTTCCGCACTCGGGTAGTCGGGTATAGTACGTACGCGTAGTGTTATTTTCAGTAATTCAAGTATCATCAAAAATGCTTACCACGCAGACAGGACATTGGTAAGTGTTCACATAATATAACTAAGTAGGTCACACGTGCAACGGCGTACCGGTGGTTCCCACCGTCGCGTGACGTGCACTGCCATACAGGCCAACATGTATATACAGCCGACGTTTGCACAAATGCAAAATGCGATATCAGAATTAATGCATACTAATGAACAACTCCGCCGCGAAGTGGCAGAACTAAAGGCGAGTCAACAATTATTACAATTAAAAAATGACGAACTGTCATTGGAAACTAAGAGGTTGCAATTAAAAAATACATTTCATAATATAACAGTGTCAAATGATGTTAACGTAGGTTCAAAAGAATCCACACAAAAAAACATCAAAAAACAAATTAGTGGTGAAACTCAAAAAGTATATAATCCTCCTCCAATAACCATTAAAGGCGTGAAACACTTTGATAAATTAAAACAACTACTAACGTGCGAAGAACCAGCCGGATACGAACAAAAATTCAAAATTATATCAAACAACGAGACGAAAATATTGACGACAAACGAAAATCAATTTAGAAGCACGATAAAAATGCTAGAAGAAAATAATGTTGAATACCATCGGTATCAATTAAAAAGTGAAAAACCATTTCGAGTTGTGTTACGAGGTATAAATCATGACTCAGATCCGGGAATAATAAAAAGCGAACTGTACGACCAAGGTCATGAAGTAATAAAAATAACCAATATTCAGATAAAGAAAAAATCCGATCCTAAAAACAAAAACAGTGAATGGACTCATATACGTTTACCATTATTTTTCATTGACCTACAACCAAGGGAGGATAATAAAGACATATATAGCATAAAATTGCTATGCCATCAGGTTATAAAAATAGAACCTCCGCGTAAGAATAAAGAAGTATCGCAGTGTAAAAATTGTCAAGCATTCGGGCACACACAAAACTATTGTCACAGATCTGCTGTATGTGTTAAGTGTGGCGAAGGTCATAGAACCCCAGACTGTTCTAAACCTAAAAAGTCAAAAGCAAAATGTGCAAACTGTGATGAAAATCACACAGCCAACTGGAAAGGATGCTCTGCTTATAAAAAAGCAACAGAAAAAGCACACCCAAAAAAAGTCACTGCTGTACAAAGGATACAACAGAATCAGCCTGTGACAACAAACATTTCGTATGCACAGATGGCTAGTACTCCAAGTACTTCAAAAAATAACCAAATCGCACCTCAAGTGTCTGTACAATAACCTAAGGAAAACAATGAACCAAGGCTCAATGATATATTAGTTGCGTTAACCAATGTAACACAAACACTAGCAAATATCACAGCGAGAATGGACAAGTTAGAAACAATAGATAACAAGTCCAAAAATGCCAAACAGAAAAATAAATGATCCCTACACTTCGGATCATAACTTGGAACGCCAATGGGTTAGTACAGCGCAAACAGGAACTTGAAGACGTCTTACATAGAGATAACATCGATATAGCTCTTATATCAGAAATCCACTTTACAGCGCGGACCTTTCTGAAGATTAGGAACTACCAAACGTATATTACATTACATCCCAGTGGTAAAGCTCGAGGAGGCTCAGCTGTAATAATAAAAGAGTCTATAAAGCATCATGAGCATGACAAATACTCTGAAAACCATATTCAAGCTACCAGCGTTGTCGTAAATGACGGTATAAACCTTATAGTCACTGCAATTTACTGTCCACCACAAGGGGGTGCAGATGAAATTAAGTTTACTGAATTTTTCCATACTTTGGGCGCTAGATTCATAGCTGGAGGAGACTATAATTCCAAACATACTCATTGGGGTTCGAGACTTATCACCCCAAAAGGACGCGCTCTATTAAAAACTGCAAACAATATCAATGCTGAAATCATTTCCACAAGAAAAGCAACGTATTGGCCAACTGACCAGTATAAGATTCCGGATTTATTAGATTTCTTTGTAATGAAAGGTATATCCTCTAATTACGTCGAAATAATAGATCTCATAGAATTAACGTCGGACCACATACCAGTTCTTCTCACTCTAAGTTCAAATGTTATAAAAAAACAAAGCAAGGTGTCGCTCACCAATAAAAAAACAGACTGGGACCTCTTCAGAGCTAATCTAGAAGAAATGATTACCCTCTCTGTAAGACTTAGAACACCAATTGAAATTGATAGCGCCATTGAACAGCTAACTAACAACGTTGTCAAGGCAGCAAAATTGGCAACACCTGAAATACCAGCACGAAGAAATTGTGAAATCACCTACCCAATGGAAGTCAGGGAACTAGTAAAAGAAAAGAGAAAAGCGAGGAAAAAATGGCACCGAACGAGAGATCCATCGGATAAAACTATTTGGAACCGCGCTAGTAGGCTTTTACATGATAAAATAAAAGAAGTCAAAAACGAAACGTTCAAATCTTACTTGAGTAATCTTTCAGCAACAAAAGACTCTGACTATTCGTTATGGAAGGCTACAAGACAAATGAAAAGACCTAGAGCCTATGTACCACCAATTCGCAAGGAAGATGGATCATGGGCACGTTGTGACCAAGACAAAGCTGAAATGTATGCACGTCATCTGGAACATGCATTTCAGCCGAACAATATCGCTTCTGAACTCGATATAGAACAGAATCAACCATTGAGCGAAACACGCGAAAAGATTAAGTACTTTACTCCAATTGAAATTGCTAAAGAAATCGATACGAATATCAATATAAAAAAAGCAACGGGCTACGACCAAATAAACCCGAAAATACTGAAAGAACTACCAAAAAAGGCTATGATTCATCTAACACACATCTACAATGCCATCCTGCGTACAGAATACGTTCCTAACCAATGGAAACGAGCTCAAGTCATCATGCTACTTAAACCAGGAAAACCTCCTGAACAAGTAACTTCATACAGACCTATATCGCTTCTTCCAAGCTTATCTAAATTATTCGAAAAATTACTTTTAAAGCATCTAAAACCAATAATAGAAGTAAAACAGCTTATTCCTGAACACCAGTTCGGATTCCGGAGTAAACACTCAACAATTGAACAGGTCCATCGTGTCACAAATATAATAAACAAGGCACTGGAAGGAAAAAAATACTGCTGTGGAGTATTCCTCGATATTGCGCAAGCTTTCGATAAAGTTTGGCACAAAGGATTACTTATTTAATGAAGTTGAACTGCAGTGGTTAAGTTCTAATTTGGACAATTTAACTTCTAGTTGTTCCATTTTGGTTTCAATTGATTTGTTTTTAGTCAAAATTTCATTAAATTGCTTAGATATAGTATCTAACTTACCGCTGAGATCATTGAATCTTGAATCAAGTGACTTATTTTCCTCCATAAAATGATTAAAGAACGTTATAATTTTGTTCTGAGTAGATTTAATTTCATTTATGGATTTGATAATTTTGTCCAATTCATCAGCAGAGTTAGTGACATCCATGATAGAATAAACCGGAGGTATAAAAGTAATTTAGATACGTACGTAATTTTGATATTAAGTTGTATTTAGTCTTTAAAAGGCTATATATATATATATTATATAAAATAAGATATTATACCGGTACTGATTAAATGCGATTTAAGTACGGAGCAAGAACACACGTCTTACCTCTATCGAGGTTGGAATGTGTTATCTACAACGATTGCACTAAATTGTGATTAACTGTTATTGTATGTACCTATGCTGTAAATAAGACTTGGTCACAGTCAGTCTGTTCTGTTGTATCGTGCTCGTAGTGCGGTAGTGTGCAAATTTTAAAATTAAATATGGAAAATAATGAAATAAAAATTATTTTATCCGAGAGAGGTAGAGAGTTGGCAAATGTTGGAGCTTTCAAGTACAGGTTTATTGGGTCCAGGAAAAATGGTGAATTGTTGAAATGGCGATGTACAAAAAATGATTGTACCGCAACAATCTATTCTGGCCAAAAGAAAAATATTGTACTGCAATCAAATGGACAACATCATCATGACGGAAATTCATTAAATAAAATTCAAAGCCAAGTATTACGAGAAAATTGGAAACGACGAGCTGAAGAATCGATGTCAATTCAACCTCTTAAATTAAGTAAACATGAACTCCTCGGTAATACTAAACTAACGTCCATTGTCCATAAAGATTTGAAAACAGTTCGAAAGGCTATTTATAATAGACGAAAAAATACACTTCCTGAATTACCTAAGTCACGAGAAGACATGTTTTTGCAGCTAAATTTAATAAAAACTCAAGCTGATTTTATGTTTAATGGACAGCAATTTATACATATTCCTGAAGATGATAATTTCGTATGTATTACTAGCGACGACAATCTAAAATTTATGACAACAAAATGCATTGATTTGTTTGCCGATGGTACATTCAATTACGCTCCTAAATATTTTATGCAGTTATATACAATACGATTATAGGCCATAATATCGAAAAAATAAAAGCGAAAAGAAAAATAGCGAAACTAAAATAGTGAAAAAAATTAAAGCGAAGTTTATATAATTACGAAATCGAAAATAGCGAAAAAATATTATTGTAATAAGTACAAGTATAAAAATATAATACAAAAAAATTCACAAAATTATAGTTACATTTGTAGAGTTAAATTGTAAGCGATACCTTTTAAATAATTAATGTTGTCGTTAATATTGTAAGACAAGGTTAAATTACGTATTTTTTCTGAACAGTTTTTATATATTTTTTTTTGATGTTTTTTGACACCAGCAATGAACTGTTCCAGTTTAATGTCCTCTAAATGTTGCTGATCTTTCAACACATCGATAAATGTCCATAATGTTGGATGATATGCACCTTAAATTATAAACAAATTATAAACATTATAAATTATATCGAATTAAAATATAAATTATATACTAACCAAGTAATGAACTGATACCTCTATGCCAACCTTCTACTGCATTGTTGGACCTTGGTAATAAAGTGCTTGCCGATTCGTAACAATTCCATAAACTAATTGAATACTTTGGTGATCTACGACCTTTTCTTCGACCCATTGGGCGGCCTATCCAGGTGTCTTCAAAGTAGTCAATAAGTGGTTGTAAAATGTTTTCGTTATCTGTGTAGTATGGTGAATCTATTAATTCTTCAAACGCATCTATCACATGATTTTCTGGTACATATGCTAATGCTAATAAGAGCCGTATCTGTATTGGAAATGTCGAATCTGATATATATTTTTGGGCTATATATTGAATTAATTAATACATTGGGAGAAATGGAAATGGCATCCTTTTTGTTTTACATTAGGGAATACATCTTTAAATGCATTAATTGATGCCATTTCAAAATCTGACATAATTGATGTTGGCGATAAAGTTGATTTAATTGTTTTTAATTGTTTAAGGAGGTGTACATATGTTTTTTGTGATTTGTTTGGTAATAAAGCGTAAACAGTTGGTATCAACGAATTTGTTGTTAATACGTGTATTGTGTAAATTTGATTGAAGAGTGTCGGAGTGCACTTAAATGTACCATCAACGAACCAATTATTATATTTTTCCATTAATTCTAGATTCTCTTTTGTAAAAAATATTAAAATACGTTCATCTGATGGGCCGCTATCGTACTGCATGAATTGCCTTCCATCTTTAGTTAAAGTATACCTTTCAGGTATTTGGAGGTTAAAAAGTGACTGAGGATTCGGCGGTGCACAATCATTACGTTGGCGTACTCTTCTTAACGTGTGTTTTAAATTAGATATTTCAGGTAATGCACCTGATATCACTGGATTTAATTGTGATGAAGCGATTATTTGTTGAGGGTTATCTTGTGACGATAGTGCTTGGGATTTCATTCTCTCGACTTCTTTTTTTACTTCTAATTTGCATATATCTGGAACGTGGTTATGCTCTGAAGGCTCTTTTTTAATTATATTATCACTTGTAGTTGTTAATCGACCCTTACATTTCATATCTATACATTTCCAATACTTCGATTCCTTGTACATTTTTTCCTCTCTATATGTATAACTATTATAAACTAGTAAAAGCTTATTTTTATTAGATTTAATGAATTCCATAACTTAAAAAATCAAATTTAAAAAATACAGTTCATATAAGAAATATAATAATAAGCACAACACTTTGCAAACGATTGTCACGTTGTCGAACGTCGTACAAAACTATTTGATGTCCATATAGTATAGGTTACATTATGTACACTATTCACGACAAACCGACAAAAGCGATAACGGATATTACCTTGAGTTACAATAATAATGACAGACTAATAAAGATTACATTATTCCCTAATCTCTGTTTAATATTTACTATAAAAACAAGAGTTTTCCCCTAAACATTCGATATATTATTTTTCGCTATAATTAAGTTTCGTTATTTTTATTTTCGATATTTTTAATTCGCTATTCTTCTATTCGCTATTTTTTTTTCGCTATTTTGGCCGGTTACCATACAATACACGGATTTAAAAATGGGTATTATTTGCCTTTAGTTTATTTTTTTTTGTTTGAGAAATCGAAAGAGGTGTATAAAAAATTTGGTTATTTCTTAAAGAATTGTGTATGAAATATAATGAAACTGAGTTCAAATTACAAAAATTACATGTTGACTTCGAAAAAGCAGCTCACCAAGCCGCTTCTGAAGTTTTTGAAGATGTCCAATTGTTATCATGCAGATTTCATTTAGGGCAATCATGGTGGAGGAAAGTAAGTACAAAATAAAAACTAATAAAATTAGTAACTATTAAATTAAACTAGTTTATTATTATTACAGATAAACAGTGACCCTGTACTCAGATTAGCATATACAAAAAAAGACGATGCTCTTGGAATTTGGTTAAAAATGTTTTTTGGATTTACTTTTCTTCCGAGTCATGAAGTAGCTGATGCATTTGTCGAACTTATCAGTGTATTTCCAGATGAAATTGCTTGCACAGAATTTTCCGATTATATTTTTAATAATTGCATTGATGACGTATCTCAATTTCCCCCAAATATATGGTCTGAGGAACCATCGTATAATCCAAGGTATCTATACGGAATCTATAAATTATTTTACTATAGACATAGATACATTTTTAATTCTCAAATTTTTTTTTTTTAGAACGACTAATGCAGCTGAAAGTTTCCACAAGACATACAATTCCCAATTTTACAAGGCACATCCACATATACACTTGGTTATTATAGTGTTACAAGAAACTCAGGCTGAAACGATCACGAAAATTCAATCCATAGCAAGTAATAATCATAACAAATTAGTGTTATCGAAAACCAAAAAATAAACTTCACTATAAAGGCTTATCTGGAGTACTCTGAATTAAAAGATGTTGATAACCTACTTAAATACTTATTTAAAATTGGAAATAAGTATTTAGGGAAAAAAATTTAAATTTTTATTTTTTTATTTATTTTGATTGGTATTTTTCAACATTTTTCAACATTTTTTATTTAATTTTTTTATATTATATATTTTTATATTCAGTATTTAGAGGAATAAATTGTCATTGTAATATAATATAATAAACTAACTGACGTACATATGTAATAATATGTGATTAAAATCCATTAAAAGATTTTTATTTATAAACATTTACATTCAAATGTATCTTATTTTTTTATAATAATATTAAACGATACAAAATGGCAACGTCGCACCTATTTTCGTGCTCAATCGTGTTGTTTTTGGGGTTTTTTTGAGTTCCTATTGTTTGATTCCAACCATGCTCAATCGGGTTATGAAAAAGGTCAATCGTGCTCAGTCGGGTTCCAGCCCTGTCACCGACCGTCAGTAGCAACTCCGCCTTGAGTGGCGTGGTGGAGGAAGACGATGATGGACTGGACGTCCCTCTGCCTGACATTGACACCGGCGATGACTTCATCGACAAGGACGCTCATATCCTCATACCAGATGACACCACACCCCTGCACGCATTCCGTGAACGTTTCGCGGACTTGCGCAAGAAACCGTGCTCAGACGGCGTGTGGTCGAGGTTTGTCGCCCTTGTCGATGAAATGACCGCCGAAGCCGCCGTCATTATCAAGCTGCCCGTCAGACCAGAGGGTCGGGCCTCCCGCAACAGGACTGTGGTTAACTCGGAAGACGCCAAGGGGATCCAGTCGCTGTATAGACACAACAGACGGATGACGGTGCGGCATATCCTGTCGGGCGTGGGACAGTCGTGTGATGTCGTGGTTTAGGACGTCAAGAACCACTTTCGGGATGTCTGGGCACCATCAACATGCAATATCGATGTATTTCCTAGGGTGTATGGCCGGTGCCGATGGGCCCGTTTCAGTGCACCGATGTTTCCAAACGACTTGGACAAAACCTGTATGTTAAGTATTGTGCTGAACTAAGAAAATTTGGTATCACGCTAAATTTTTATTCTCCAAAAGCACATCGTTTTGTGCGTGAAGAATTTAATTCTGTACTTTCTTGTCCGAGAACGCTTAGCAAGTGATATTTACATGTTGATGCTGAGCCTGGTTTCACTAAAGAAGCTATTAACACACTCTCTTTAGTTTGTAAAATTCACCTACTCAACTTTATTGCTCATTGCTCATGAATGAAATGGCAATAAGGAAGAATGTTGAATGGGACGGTACTACTTATCACGGCTACATCAATTTTGGATCAGAAATACAGAATGAAACAGTAGATGAAGCAATTGAATGCTATGTTTTGATGGCTGTGGGTATCAATGATTCATGGAAAATTCCAGTTGGATATTTTCTCTGTAATCATTTAAATAGTTCACAAAAAGTAAATTTAGTTAGACGTTGTACAGATGTAGTTTCTGGAACTGGTATAAAAGTTATTAGCTTGACATTTTATGGCTGCGCAGTAAATGTAAGCATGGCCAGAGCTCTTGGTTGTAACTTGAATACTAATCCTGCTGATATTGTAACTAGTTTTAAGATCCGAGATTTAGATGTTAATATTATGTAATATGTTTGATGCTGCACATATGATCAAACTTGTGCGCAAAACTTTTGGTGAAAAGATAGTATTAATTGATCATAATGGTGGAGTTATTAATTTTAATTATATTAAACAATTATTGGTCTTGTAGGAAAATGAAAAGTGTCATTTAGGTAACAAGTTTAAAAAAAGAACATTTAAAAAAAAAAAAAAAAAATAAAGGTTAAATTGGCCAGTCAACTTCTATCAAATTCTGTAGCAGGTGCTTTATGATTTTGTAAAGATAATTTAAAGCTTAAGGATTTTGAAGGATGTGAAGCCACCATACATTTTTTTAGATTATTTAATGATGCTTTTGACATTTTAAACTCAAGACATTTAATGTAATACGGTTTTAAGGGTGCAGTTTGTATACAAAACTTTGAAAAAAATTATTCTTTTATTTTTTTATTTTTTTATTATGTTAATAATTTAAGACTAGAAAATGGCCAATTTTTATTAAAATCTCAAAGATATACTGATTTTTTAGAATTTTTGATAAGTTTTAATTCTTTTATAGATCTTAAATCCAAATATATTGATACTAATTGCTTGAAGTTTATTCCTATGTACAAACTTAGCCAGGACCACTTAGAAATGTTCTTTGGTAGTATTAGAGCTCAAGGTGGCTATAACAACAATCGAACTGCGAGTCAATTTAAATCTGCGTACAAAAAAATTATGGTAAATGCTCAAATTAAAATGAAAATGAAACGCTGTCTTTAAGAACATGGTATAACAAGTTAACTCTTTTTAGAGGCCAGTAATTTTTAGGTAATATATATATTATATTTATTTTTAATTAGTGTGTATTTTGTTTTGTATTTATTTGACTTTTTATTTATTAGTACATATATATTAATATTTACCTATGTGTATGAATGAATTCCTTTAATTGATGATGTCAATCGTTTTTTTTACATTATTATTATTCATTAATTTATTATGTAAGTACCTATTGTTTGTAAACTTAAAAACTTTGTAATGTTAATAAATTTATGTAATTTGTAATATTATTATAAATATATTATTAATATTTATTATTGTATTATTATCATAACATTATAACTAATACATCACTATATAACATAAATACGCTAAAATTAATAAATTGCATAAAAACTACATCTTAATTTGAATTTATCTAATACCGAAAATCAAAATATCTTGGTATTCACTACACATTTCTACGATAAAAGTATCTTGTACCTTTTGGCATAACATTTGGCTATTGTACTTGATACTTCATACTACCTAACGGCTAACCCTGGGTCTGGGTGGGTAAACATTTAAATTTACTAAAATCTATACTTACTTTTTAGTTTTTCGAGTGGACATTGATTGTACTGTATGATTTATGACATCAGTGACAACACGATTCTTACTAAGGATAAAATCCTTAAGCATCGCAATTTTAATATTATTATTATAATCATCCATTTTTATTTTCACTCTGGCTGGCAAGTGGCTAGGATTGAATATCCAGAATAGGTACTAGAATTAGTTTAGTAGCCAGTGTAGGCAGATGAAAACTATGACAAAGATTTAAAAAACCGAGGGAAACAATTCTTATCAACTATATCCGCGATAAGAAAATTAATTAGAAAAGTGGGGGTAAACCGATCTATATCCCGAATTTCTATCTAAACCAGTGTATCTTTACGCTGAACCATGATCATGGATTGGGATCGGTAAAGCAAACCGGTTTAGTCTGGCGAATTTCTTCACTAAAGGCTGCCAAGCAATGGCAAGATTTAAATTGTCAAACTATGCCACAAAAAATTATAGTTGGTTAAAATTAGTTTTAAATGTCTACATTTTTATTATTAATAGATTTTAGTCCGTGACTAAAGGAGTAAATTTGAGTGTTATACTTATTTTTGTTTATTTTTACCTATAATACACGTGTTGAAGCTGTATCATTTAATAGCAACCAATTTTTACGAAAGTGTTCGAAATCGCCGCCTTTTCTCATTACGACTGTCGGCAACCGATCCGCACTACAGTTTATTCCGTGTTCGCCACGAATGTCTTGCAGTGAAAACCACGTGTTGAGTGAAACACCGTACGTTTATGAATTGTATACGGTATTTCGTGGATTTCATTCCATTGATCGTGACGCTGCCTCTGCGCTATATTTAACCATTCGACTCGACCTTTTGCAGTCGCTTCGATTACAGGTCACGCGTCAACGCGTACCCTTGTGCCGTTGACGCTGTCAATTCGACAGCGGGTGTCTTTCAAATTTCAATCCGAGATGCGCCAGCCGCAATTTGCGAGTTTACTTTATTTATTGATGTCACATATTATATTCGTTTTTGAAGTGCGATCATTCGTTTTACTATGCTGGCTGGACAATTTTTGCATTTGTATGGTCCAACTGCTTGAGTACCCACGTATACTTCCATGTTTGATGTATAAAATTACTAAGAGTCAACTAAAGCTTGTATTTTTATTCCGTACTTGTTGGGTTTGCTTGGTATGTATTGTCAAAAACTACACCAACCTCTGAATCCTTCCAGCATCTCATCAATTGTGCAATTTTCTCCAACAGTGTACCATTCTAGACACCGTTTTACAAATCCATCAAATGCTACACGAATTAGTGCTAATTTGTCTATAGATTTTCTGTCATTTCGTGTTTCTATGTCGTCAAATCGTAATACTCGAAGAAGAATATAAAACCGTTGTTCAGCATAACAGATCGAAAATATTCTGGTGCAAACCCATCATTACACCATAAATCTTTTAGATTTAGATGGTAACTGCGTACAAATCCAGCAAGATATAAAAGACCAAAAAGGGCGTCGATTTCGTCTTTATCAGTATCTGGTTGATATCTTTTTTACGTATTTTATCTAAATATTTGTTTGAAAATACTACTATTTCATTTATTACGGAATCGGGAAAAAAACAACTTCCGACAGTCTATAATACTAACAGTATGTTTCGCAATTGGATTTACACCTTAACACTGAGTAATTGGACGGTGTTTGTGAAAAAGGGCTCAAGTCCAAAATTTTCATATTATACATTAATTTGGTATGAAATTTTGTGTTGCGTCTAGTGGTATCACTGGTTTGAACAGATGTAGGACCGTTACGAAGTTATTAACATGTGCGTAATGTCACAAGTCGTGATAACAAAATTTGGTTTGTGAAAAAGGGCATAAGTATTTAATATAATGTTATACAATATTTTCATGTGTAAAATAGATGAAGTCTTGATATTATTATCTTTATACTTAGTTTAATAGCCTGTTGAAATATAAATATCAAATAAAAAAAAAATGAAGCTGGTAATGCATTTGTTTTTCGTGGTGTAAAATGGCTTAGGTACACAAAACAAAACAACACTATGGTACAATACAAAACATCATTAAAATTAGAAGATAATTTTTATTACTTAAATATGGCTCGTAAAAAAATGTTCTTTATTACCTCAAGCATATTATTGTACAACACTTGAAATATCTGAATAAAAAAAAAAAATCTTCTTTCTCTATTAAATTTAATACCAGTTGTGTATCGCCATTTTTACAGAAGTTTAAAATCAAAAACCGATGTCCAGGATCCGATAATATCATCAGGAGATGACAGTTTCTAAAGCATATATTAACTTAAAAATTATAAATTGTTTAAACTATAATATTTTACTATTTTTTTTTTTTTTTAAATGTTTTTAGAAAATGAAATGTTAATCAAAAATTTTTTTTAATATTTTTATATCAGTATATTGATATTAGTAAATAATATTATTAAAGGAATTGGTTGTTTTACTTATTTATAAACTATGAAACATTGTTATCTCCTTTTATTTTTAACTATTAAACCGGAAGAATAAATTAATATTATGTAAAAAAGTTTGTATGATTATTATACCTATAGTCTATTCAAAATGAGATGATGACTCGGCGGCCAAGTTGTGCGCATGGGCGTGGCTTTTGTTCCGTAGTAGCGCTTGACGCGCCGCCGCGGATGGGAGCTTTAATTAGTCTAGAATCGACTGCCGATGTGTGTGTATAATTTAAAATGCATTGCGCGTATTTTTTGTATGTCTGTCGGTCGCGGTCACCAAACGGTTTACTTACACTGTTATATATTAAATATACTATACCTATTTAATATAGTATTAGTATAGATATTATATTTTGTATTGTATACTCAGTCCATGATATGAAGTACAGATAATTAAAATATTAATTTGTTTATTAACAATACAATAAGGTATTGTAAATATTATACAAAACAATTACGTATACGCCAGTCATTCATAAATTTAAACTATTTTTATTTACGTTTTTTTATAAGACAATTTATCATATATAAATCACAAACATTTTTAAATGATCGTCAAAATAATAATAGCAAATTTAAATACAATATAAATCACAAACATTTTTAAATGATCGTCAAAATAATAATAGCAAATTGAAATACAATATTAATTACAAAAATGTTCGATTTGCCGGTGTTGTTGGGGGTGTTATTAATTGGGTTGAATAATTTTTTAAATTTTGTGGAAAGCTGCTGTTTTTTAAATATTTAGTTAAGGAATTTATTTGTGTTTTGTAGGAGATATTATTTTTGTTATAACAATTTGGCAGATCGGAAGCAGGGATTTGAAAATTTTGTAATGTAAATTGGTTAAGAATATATTGTATGTAATTTATTTTGTTTTTCATTTTTTCAATGTTAAGTGGACTTTTATTTATAATATTATTTTTTATTTTTTGTAATTTAGTTTCGTTCATGTTGAGCATATTTTGTATTAAAAAGGTTTTTTTTAATTTAATAATATCGGGGTTTGATGTGTTTATACAGTGGTGAAATGCAGATTTATTGTGTTTTTGTGTTGAATTAATTATATTTTTTTTCTTTAGTGTTATTATTGTATTTTTAAGGGATTTTAAATTTAAATCATTATCATAGTTTAAAGAGTAGTATGTAGAGAAATGTTTTAAATTGGCGTACAGTTGTTTGGTCTGAAAAAATAATATATTATGTACAAATATTTGTTATATGTATTTATAATATATTTATATTTTTACATTTAGGAATTGATTTTTTAGTATCAATCCAATTACAACTGTTTCCATGTATGAATATTTATGACACATTATGGGGTCCATATAAAATTTAACAAGGTGATTGCCCACATCAACCATCATAATATCGGTTCCACGTCATTTGATCCGGTAAATAATATCCGGCGACAAATAATCCGCGACATTTGGTCCGGTGAAAAAATATCCTGTATCAAAAATATCCGAGGCAAAAATGTCCGATGATTTTTTTTTATTGTTATGCAAATTATGGACAATTCTTTTTTAATAATTACACAAATTATAGTTTAGTAAAAATAAAAAATAAAAAATAAATAGAAATATCTCTATAAGTCTTTAAACTATAAAATTAAAAATTAAAATTATGAGCGATGCCTTTTAAATAATTAAGCAAATTGGTATAATCATAATTTTGTACAACATTTTTTAAACGTTTGTCAAGGTCCTTATACTTGCGTTTTTTGGCTGAATTAATCTCGCCTAAATTAATTTTCTCGATTTTTGCCTCTTGCAGCCCTTGTTCTTTCTTCAGGAAGTTGATAAATTTCCATACCGTGGTATGGTGAGACCCCAAACTTGTATTAAAAGCATGA
Organism: Nasonovia ribisnigri; assembly: GCA_027563435.1. Taxonomy (NCBI): domain Eukaryota; kingdom Metazoa; phylum Arthropoda; class Insecta; order Hemiptera; family Aphididae; genus Nasonovia; species Nasonovia ribisnigri. The sequence continues at coordinate 17,294 of JANEHU010001054.1, read as the reverse complement.
TGCCAGCCCTCAACAGCGTTAGTAGTCCGAGGGAAATCCATTACTACATCATTGTAACAGTTCCACATTTCTAAGGGGAACATTGGATTTTTTCTTCTTCTACGAACTGTACGCCCAATCCAAGTTTCTTCGAAATAATCTACTATTGAAGAACATCTTCATTATCAACAAAATATCGGGAATTCAAAAGTTGTTCAAAAGCATTTGCTACATCTTGAACCGGAATAAAAGCCAAAGCACACAAGTGTTTTATTTGGAGCGCAAATAAAGAATCTTCTCCATATTTTTTTTGTAGACCATTAGTCTGTATTTTACGCCAAACACATTGTCCAAAATGAAAAAAACATCCTTTTATTACTGCTTTAGGAAAAATTTCGCCAAATGCAGAAATAAATGGTTGCTCAAAGTCTATGCGGATCGATAATGGATCAAGTTGTGGATTTAATATTAATAACTGTCTTAAAACTTCAATGTAACTATTTTTTGTACGGTTAGTCATCAAAAAAAAAACTAATGGAACAACACAATCACTTTTATAACTATGTATTGTATATAACTGTGAAAATATTGACGGAACCGTTTTGAAAGTTCCGTCACCTAACCAATTATCCGATTCTTGAAGCAAGTTTAAATTAGATTTAGTTGTAAAAATTAAAATTCTACTTTCATTATTTCCACTATCGTATGACAGGAAAAGTTCATTTTTGTTTGTAAATTTATATATTTCTGGTATTATAAGATCATTAGCGTTACTAGGATTTACTGGAGGATTTTCTTTAGATATTCTTGTACGTTGAATTATTCTCGACATCGATTTAATAGTAGGTAGTTGACCAATTACTGATTCAGAGGCTTCACCTAACTTAGTTGAGATGATTTTTCTAGTTGAAAATTGTCCATTTTCCGCACTTTTCTTTATTTCATTAACTAGTCCCTTAGCCTCCGATTTTGCCACATTTGGAGCATGTGAATGATCAGTGTGTTTTAGAATCTCGCCTATGAATAAAGTGAATAAAAAAATAGTTTAGAGAAAATATAAGAAAATAGTTAAATATCGAAAAAATTTCAAACAAATCTCAACTTTTTTTTCCGACATTAAAAAAAAATTATATTCAAGAAAAATTTCAAGAAAATAATTTTCAAACAAATTGCAGCAGTTTTAATACCTTAATTTTTGATTTAAATTACCTGATTCATCTTCTGAAGTAGTGTGACATCGGCTTTTGCATGCCAAATTTTTTATAATCAGAACAACGCCATACAATTTTATTTTCGTACACTTCATGCTTGCTGTACAGGAAACCGTTATCACCAACATGTTTTTGCCTTTTTGACTTTTAATAAATTTTAGTGGCATAATTCAAACTTATAAAAACCACGCGCAAAGAAATTTGTATCGTGTGGAGCCACAATGAACACTAAGAAAAATTCCAGTATACTGTACAACATTTTGAGGACTATTATCGAATAGACAGTATACAGATTACAGAACACACACTAAATATGATAAGATTGTTCGCATATATAAACTATAATTGACCGAGAGAAGTACAGATAAAATTGATCGGTATTTTGTCTGTCTGTACTATTCTTATAATCTAAGACTTGACGATATCATACTAATTATGAAAAATTATCGGACATTTTTGCCCCGGATATTTTTGATACAGGATATTTTTTCACCGGACCAAATGTCGCGGATTATTTGTCGCCGGATATTATTTACCGGATCAAATGACGGGTCACCATAATATCTTGGGTCTCAAATCTGTATAACAAAGAACAGTTTATTAAATGTAATATAATTTTATTCAAACATGTTATAATAATAACACTCACTGCAGATCATGGTATTCAAAACTGTATATATTTTTGTCAACTTTGTATAAAAATTTTTGGAATTCATAATAAATTGTATCATAGACATATTCACCATGTTGAGTGTATACGTTTTTTAAATTTCTGTTTAATCGTTCATTGAATTTGTTTAATAAATTTAATTTGCATACAATCTGGTATTGATTAATAATGGATGTTATTAAACTAATTCCTGTTTCAGCATTCCTAATAATACAGAAATATGAGGTTTTTTATATGAATGTACATTATAAAATAAAGTACTGTATGAAGAAAAACATTAAGGCTTACAAATTGACATCAACCACAGAAGAACTAAAAGGAAATTGAAGAATTCTATTGATATGGCTATGTATCTTCTCCTCATCAACCTCGTGAATTAATATTATTTTGAATAATTCCGATGATGGATTGATGATTTTCTGATACCAGGCGTTTGACATTTTCACGTCGATTGGGGGGTAGTTAGTACAAGTATTGGTAAAGCCATATTTAGAAGTCCTGCAAATACATTGAATTGAAATGTACAATTTTGTTTTATTTTGTGTTTATATTTTTTACTCACTTAATTTCTTCGTAGTCGATTGTCGCCCTCGTTTGCTTTGACATTATAATGTTTTCAATTTTTTTATTATACCTCAATACACATAGTTTATTTTTTTTTTATATACATGTGCGTTTTTGGTACACACGTCTATTATTATTTTTTTATTATTAATATAATTTTTTGCTAATTTTTCAGATTTAATGACATTGAAAACTTGAGTTGTTAATTTAAAACTTGATTTTTGTTCATTTATGAAATTTTGAAGGAGATTTGATTGAATTTTAAAACCGTTAGTTTCTATTTGGCCTTGTACATTAGCGTAATATTTATTTTTATGAAGAACCGTATTAATCATGTCAATGTTAACAAATACATGTCCATCGTTCTATAATTCTTTTAAGGCGTTTGCTATTTCATTTACTGCCTACTCCAAAAAAAAATTATGTTACAACTGGGTCAATTTAATGGATGGTGTTAAATTTGTGTACTTACATTACTGGTCGTGGACAGAGGTACATATTTTATTTTATTTTTTAACCTCTTTACTGCTTTCTTCTAGACAATTTTCATACGTACACAATTTTGGTAATTGAATACTACATTATTTAATTAATTTAAGTTTGCTAGGCAGAAATTAATATAACAATTAAAAATGGCATAAATGCAGTTGAGATACAAGCGATTTTTTGGAATTTTTTTTTTCAATAATGTGTGTTTTTGCATGCCTAATTTGATGGTACTTTCAAAAAGAATTTAGGAAAAAAAAGCCCCGGACAACATTCATTGGAAAAAAAGCCCCGTACCAACAAATACATTATTCTTTTTTATTATGATTTAATATCTATAACCATAAAATATATAATATTCTAAAAAACTAGTTTAATGATTTTATTTATAAGTAATAATTACGACTAAGCCTTTTTTTGCAAAATCAATATTTTCCTTCTCATTTTTCAGACTTAGGATAATAAATATTAAAATATACACATTCCTAATAATATAATAATTAATTCAAATTTATTGAATTAATTAGTATATTATTCAAATTTATTGAATTAATTATTATATTATTAGGAATGTGTCTATTTTAATATTTATTATCCTAAGTCTGAAAAATGAGAAGGAAAATATTGATTTTGCAAAAAGGCTTAGACGTAATTATTACTTATAAATAAAAAATAATTGGATAGGTAATAAAAATTATATCCAGGCCGCAATTTACGTATATATAAAATATAGCCAGGCCGCAGTTTATGTATGTAAAAAATATGCCCGGGCCGCAATTTACATAAAAAATTAAATTGGGCCGCAATTTAAAAAAAAAAAATTCTAAAAACCAATAAATAACTTAAAATATTTAAAAAATATCGTAATTAAAGAACGCTCGAAAACAGATTTTGCCTTGTAAAAAAAAAAACGTATTGGAAAATTGCATTTACTACGTTTATATGATGGCGTTAAAACGGTTTGAAATTAAATCGTTTTAATATTATTTAAAACGGTTTAAGCTTAAACCGTTTTTATGTGTTTATATACGAACATATATTAAATCGGTTTATACAAATATTTGATAAACCGTTTTATATTTTATAAACCGTTTTAAATTTAATATTTTTACTCCATGATATTATTCGTTTGTTCCAAGAGAATACTTGATAATTGATTTGATTCAAATTTTCATATTAGATAATATGATTATTCATTTTGTGTTACAACTTACAAAATACAAATTTACAATAGTTATAAATCATGACAAAATTAAAATTAATTGTTTCAATTCTTGCTGAGTTAAAACGCAGAAGAATGACAGCTGAAATGCGAAGAAAAAAAGTGTTTAAAATGATAATTACTAAAAGGAAGTTGTTAAAACATAAAATATTGTTAATATGTGCTACTACCATGCCATCAACTATTGTTCAAGATGCTCTTTCGCTTACAATAGTTGACCAAATAAATCAATGTACTCAAGTTCGAAGCTTATGGATGAAGGTAATTATAATTAATATATTTTCATAATTGTATCCATAAATATATAGTATAAACGTATAGCTTTTTTTTTTGTATCAAGACCTTAGATACATTTTTTTTTTTTAAACGAGACATTTATTTATCATTAATATTGGTTTGAATTTATATTAATAAATACTTAAAGGTTGATAAAATCCTTCTGTAACCCTACTCAATAACACCTTTTAATTATTAAAATATTCTTTGTTAGATGAGAAGTGGAGACTTTTGGAATCGGATTGTAAACAATCATTTCACGGATGATGATTGGTTGGATAATTTTCGTATGACAAAATCAACATTTGATTACATATGTACACAACTATTTTCAGAGTTAACGCCTAATCCGTTAGCATTTAGACCATCATTATCAGTTGAGAAAAAAGTTGCAATTGTAATCTTTAAACTGTCAAGTTGCTCAGAATATAGAGTTGTTGGAAACCTTTTTGGTGTACATAAAAGTACTGTTCATACATGTGTTTATCAAGTTTGTAAAGCCATAAATAAGCTATTAAGACCTTTGCATATTACTATGCCTACACTTGATGAAGCTAAATTCATTTCACAGTGTATAAAAAAGAAAACTGGAATGGAGCAACTTATTGGTGCTATTGATGGGACTCATATTCCAGTATTGCCACCTAAAATAGGTTATAGAGATTTCGTTAATAGAAAAGGCTGGCCATCTATGGTTCTTCAGGGCTATGTGGATAATAATTATATATTTCGTAATATCACAATCAAGCATCCAGGAAGTGTACATGATGCCACAGTCTTAAAAGATTCAAATTTATACCAAAATAATGAAACATTAATCCCAAAGCATTGCATAAGTATAAATGGCAAAGAAATACCTTTAATGATAGCTGGTGATCCAGCATACCCACTATTGCCATGGTTATTAAAAGGTTATACTGGAAGTCTAACACCAGAGCAAGAGTCTTTTAACACTTACCATTCTTCAGCTAGAATATGTGTTGAAAATGCTTTTGGTCGATTAAAGGGACGATGGAGGTGTTTACTAAAGCGATGTGATATAAATTATAAATTTATGCCACAAGTCATCTCAGCATGTTGTGTATTACACAATATTGTTGAACAATTTAAAGATAATTACCATGCATCATGGACAATGGAAGTAAATGAAGGAAATATATGTTATGCTCAACCTAGTCAACGTGAATTATCGCAAGATACAATAAATACAAATTCAAAAGAAATAAGAGAAATTCTCAAAGAGCACATGGCAATGAATTATCCACTAAGAAAATCTTCATTTAAACGTTAAATATATGTTTAAAATTCATACTAAACTAATAAATAACCAATAGCTTGCTGTAATACTTTAGTTAATTATTTAATGACCTCTTAAATATGAATAATTATAATAAAAAGAAATACAAACTTAAAAATTTAACAAACAAAATATAAAAACCTTTTTTAAATATTAAAAAAAAATTATTTAACAAACCATTTATACAAACTTAATAAAAACAAATTTAGGAACTTTGGATATTTTATCACATAAATTTGTCTTGTTAATACTTATTATTTTGATGAGTCTTTAATTGCATTAATCAACAACTTAAACAATTCATTGCTTTCTTCTCTCTCAGCTTTGACAATCTCACGTTCTTCAATTAGAATTTTTTCTTCCCATTTTCTTTGTTTATCGAACTCTTGTTGTAATATATTATTTTGCCCTTCAATGAAATCTAAATTCATTTTACTTTGTGCGGTTTGCCATTTTTCAGTAAATGCATCTAAGACCTTTGCCAAACCTGATGCCTTTTCAATACCTTTAAGAAATAAAACAAAATAATACTAATAAATCCAAACAAATTAAAATAAACCTATTTATATAGAGACAGAGTTAAGCATTTCGGTTTAATAGTTATATAGATTGTCAACAATTCATTAATTAATTATTTAACATTAAGTTCAGCACCAATGAACCAGTGATTTTTTTAATAAAATATAATAATATAATATAATAAAATATTATAGTATTGTCTACATCATTTTTACATAATAAATAATAATTTTAAAGACTTTTTAAGAAACAGCATTTTTACCACTTTTTGGTTTATGTGTATTTTATTCTCTGCTTATAAACTATGTTTACTTACTTTTCCTTTGTGTTTTCGAAGGTTGAACTGGACTTATTGTTTCAGTACATACTTCAGGGCCTTCTACAGTTAAACTAGTTCCAGCAATGTCAATATTGTAATCAATATTGTTACTAAAAATGACTTCCATATCATTTATTTGTAAACCCTCTTGGACTTCATTATCTAATATAATAAATCATTAAAAATAATAGTAAAGTAATTGTAATGGTAATTATTTCACACTATTATTATTTAATATAATTATAATTAAATAAATTATAAAAATTAAATATTTACCCGATTCAATGGAATCAACTCCATACTCCAATGGTTTAACAGATGGACGTGTCTTCAAAAGTTCATCCAATTCTTCATCCCATTCACCTCCGTCCTTGCGATCATTACCACTCTTTCTATTGCAATATTCCTTATCTTTGTATAAATGTTTTAAAGCCTTCCATTTTGCTCTAATTTGTTCAACAGTTTTGTTGTGTCCTAAAGCCTTCATTTCTATTTGAACAGCTCCCAAAATCTACATGAAAAAAATATATTTACAAACATACTGAAGTTGAGACTTAAAGATAACAAATAATTATTACTTCTCCATTTCTGTATCTTTTTCCGTCTAAAGCAGACATTATATTTCTTTCTTTGAAGATTGCTAATAAATCTTTCACTTCTTTATCTGACCAAGAAATTCTCTTTCGTTTTGTCGGTGTCGGAGATGCCATTTTTTTGCACTGTTAATAATCAACTCGATAGTTAATAGGTACTTACTAAAAAACGAATTTTTTTTACTTTAGTTAACTAAATTAACTATTAAGTTGTTAACTTCCGTTTCCGTACCGTATAAAATATTTTAAACAAAATCTGATAACACAAGTGATAACACAGTTAATACAAAACATATCCCGCGTTTATATGTACATTTGATAAACCGATTTAAGCATATAAAACGGTTTTAAATTCTTAAACTACATAGCGCGAGCGTTTTAACTTTTAAAACGGTTTACAGTTTTTAAACCGTTTTAAAGTGTTTACATGACATTAATGCGTTTTAATTTCAAAACGGTTTAGTCTTAAACCGTTTTAACGCCATCATATAAACGTAGTAATTGGGAGTACTTATAAAAAATATACTTTTAAAACTCAACCGTTAGTTTTTCGAAGACATGATAGTGTTTGACATGAAGTGTTCAGTAAAACAGTAGTTAGTGGAATGAAATCCTGTATGGCTGACGGTTCACTCTCTTTAAATGCTGTTGATACAATTGATTTCATTGATTCTATGGAAAATCTCTTTGATTTATTTAACTCTAGACCAAAACCTAAAAAAAAAACAATATAATTTGATTCAGATAATGAATCTAGTTTAGTTGAACCAAAAGGAGCTAAACGATTTTTATTTGAATATGAAGGTGCCGAATATCAAAATGATTTACTAAACACTATGTTCAATTATTTTAAAAATTTTAAAGTACAAGTCTATAATTCTAATACTTGCGAATGGAATGATGTCGTTAAGAAATGCAACATTAAATTTATTAATGGATGGATGATATATATTGCTGGGTTAAAACATCTATTTATAAATTTACAAACTGAATCAATGAACAAAAAAATTAAAATTTGTACTCGTAGACTAAACCAAGATTGTTTGGAAAATTTTTTTGGTACAGTTCGAATACAAAATGGTAATTGTGTCAACCCCAGCTGTATTCAGTTTAAACGCACTTTTAAAAAACTATTTTGCATAAATTATTTTGAATATTCAGAAGGTGCGAATTGCATGGATGACTTAGATTATGTTTTGACTAGTCTTAACAAACTACCAGCTGAAGAATTGAAAATAATTTTTCCAGGGATAAAAATGTGTGTTCATTGCCTATAGATTCAAAACATTATCGATCTCTTGAGTTACCCGAATTAAATGCTTTTACGTATATTTGTGGATATTTAATGAGCAAATGTCTTCTTAAAGTCCATAACAGTGATGTATGCATGGATTTTGCACACTCTACTACAACATTGTCTCGTGAACATTTTTTTAGCTATTTCAAAGTATATGAACATGATACCACTCAGGTATTCTCTTCTCTAATAATGCCGGATTCAACTTTTTATCAATTCATTTTTGATCTTGATTTAGTTTTCAATAAGGACTTTGAAAGTTTGTCAATTTTACCTAATGTTGGACAAAAAATTAAACAATCCATGAATAATAATGTGCATTTTCAACATCCTTGCCGACAATTTCCTAAAGAATATCTTTTAAATCTTTTTATTCGCTTCCGAATTTATACTTGATTAACTAGAACAAACAGAAATTTAAAACTTCCAAATACAAAACATGGAAATAATAGGAAAATTCAAATACTTACTCATTTATAATTATTAATTTATATTTATATTATGTAAAATATTGTCTATATATTTGTTTGTGTTAAGCAAAATAAATTAATTTGTTATTGCATATTACTTTCGTGTTTGTTATAAATATTTCATGATTACTTTAAATTTTTAAGTAAGTATGGCGAGTAATGCTTAATGTTTAAAAATTTAAATTATCAATATCACAGAAAAAAAGTGATAAGAGTCGGAACATGCTACAGAGCATGGTTTAAGATATACACTATACAGGTTAGCTGTCGCTGGCCCGCCACTCGGTCAGATTGTGCTACCATTCAGTAGTTCATATTATCACCACACGCGTAAGGCGCTAGTAGTAAGTAGGGTCATATTTTACTTATTGGTAATTAGTACATCGTACTCAGGGTCCGGCAACTTCATAGATCGTATTTGGGCGGTGGTGTTTATGACATCAGACACTGGGCGCGCCACTATAGCGGCGACCGAACCCGAATGTAGACGAGTACTGCCATTGCCATAATATAATAATTAATAATGTCCATCATAACCATAAATCGTAACGGATTTTTTTTCAATTTGTTTTCTCGTTGTTAATTTAAAATTGTGAATTGAATACTTGACTATGTTGTGAATTCTGATTTCTGATACACTTTTTTCCCTGTGTTACCGACAAACAAGTATACCGGTTTAACGTTTAGTGAGAATTGTGTTATTATTTATTTTTGAGTATACTGTCGTCTGTTCTGCGTGTTCATCTCAATTTATACTTTGATGATCGAATACAACAAAATGACTAGGCACTCGTATAAATGTTGCATAGCTGGATACAGTTGTAAATGTTAGTAATTTTTAGTTTTATGCATGGATAAATCAATTGAAATGTGGATAGGGACGTACTGGCCCAGTAGTCTATTGTCCTATAGATCATTGCCGTAATTTGGATATTGGAGCAAATACCTAATGAGATAGCGTCACGCGGAATATTATATATTTGTGTTTAATCATGGCTGTCGACACTATGTATAGCCCGGTGATTACCAACTCGTAGTTCATCACAATAATTAACAAAAACAATACTACAATTTTGAATTTTCTAATCCAATGTAATACAAAATTTTATTTTATTTTTTTTAGATGTAATTTCTCATCGTTTTCCAAATCCACGGCTATATATGGGACGGCTACTTAAGTGGATGGAAATTGTAGGCCTGAATAATATGACACCTGAGAATGTGTACATAAAAAAAAGAATCTGTGATGCCCACTTTGACACAAATACAAAAAGTCCTGGCACTAAAGCTCTGAATGCGAATGCATACCCTACATTAAACATGTCAAATAAGTGTAATTTAAATAATTTTTATAATTATTGCTGGATAAAGTCTTATTTTTAATCATAATTTTGTTACTAGGTATAGCTATAAATGTGATACCATCTGGGTCAAGTGTGGTAGTGCAGTCTGCTAGTTCAAATCATACTTTTGACAATGACCAGAGTAATGATTTTGATATGTCTGGTATAGAATTTTTATAATTACTGCTGGATAAAGTCTTATTTTTAATCATAATTTTGTTACTAGATATAGCTATAAATGTAATACCATCTGGGTCAAGTGTGGTAGTGCAGTCTGCTAGTTCAAATCATACTTTTGACAATGACCAGAGTAATGATTTTGATATGTCTGGTATAGAACCATTCAGTGATTCACTTCTGCAATGTATGTATAATTTATTTATGCTTACAATTTATATTTTTGCTTTGTATTATAAATATCGTCTTGGATGCTTAGCTTATTTTGTAAATAATATTTGTGCCTTTTAATATGCTTTACTTTAATAGTGCATGATGAACACCAAAAAGTTGTTAAATATAGAAAAGAAAAAAAGCCTGTAGTTAAGCGCTTACAAAAACATGGTAATTTTAAATTTCCTATCATCAATTGCTTTATCTTGTAACACTGATCACAAGAAAAAAATTTGAACATATTTTTTTTTTTGTAGGTGCTCTGAGTAAAATAAATGTCAGTAGAGTTAGCCAATTAACACCAAGGTGTAAACAATTTTACTCAGACAGTGTAGTTTTGAATAAACAACTGAACCGCTTGAAAACTAGATGCATTAGTTTTAAAAGTCGACTGGCAGCTGCTTCCAAATTGGACCGTCAGTTATTTTCCTCCAATACATCAAGGAAAATGACTTCAGCTGGCGCCATTTTCACTCAACTACAAATTAGAGAAACTCATAACAAGGCAAAAGGAAGACGATTTACAATGGAAAAGTTACTAAGTTTATCATTGTACAAACAAAGTAAAACATCTTACCGGCTACTTTCTAAATTATTTACATTACCTTCAAGAAAAACGCTATCCTCACTTTTGTCCAAAGTACCAATTAAAACTGGTTTAGATGAGACTTTTTTGAAAGTTTTGGGAGAAAATATTAAACAGTTAAAAAACAAAGATAAATGTTGTGTTATACTATTTGATGAAGTCAGTTTAGAAGCTCAGCTCCATTATGATCACAATGTAGGATATATTATGGAATTCGAAGATAATGGTTTAGGACGTACTCAAAATTTTGCAGACCACAGTTTGGTGTTCATGATAAAGGGTATTACCAAAAAATACAAACAACCAATATCATACACATTTTGCCAAAGTTCTACTAATAAACATGATTTGGCCAACCAAATAAGAAAGGTAATTCAAGCAGTAACATCTGTTGGTCTTAAAGTTGTTGCTACAATTTGCGACCAAGGAACTTCCAATAGTGCTGCTATTAGAGTATTGCACAATTATACGAACGAATACTATTTACGAAGAAAGGAAAATAACTATGATGATAACTTCTATGAGATTCAATGTGGAGATGAACGTGTTAAAGTTATTAATTTGTATGATCCTCCGCACTTGATAAAAGGAATCAGAAATAACCTCCTCAACAAAAATCTTGTGTGTACAATAAATGGAGAGCGGAAAGAATCACGGTGGCAAGATATTATGGATTTGTATGAATTGGACAATAATATTCAAGAGGTGAGAATGTTACCTAGACTCACTAGAGAACATGTTGTACCAAACGAAATTAGAAAAATGATGGTTAAAAATGCTTGCCAAGTATTAAGTCAACGAGTAGCAGCAATTCTAAATTTTTTAGCTTGTAAGTAACTATATTTATAATATGTATAATATATTATGTACACATATATATGTAATATTCAGTGTAAAATTAACCAATTTTATTTGTATAACATTTTTTTCAGCAAGGAATGTACAATGTACGTTAAAGCAAAGGATACAGCAGATATTTGTTTATTTTTCGACCAGATTTTCGATTCTGTCAATGGTAACTTCCACAAAGTTGTTGATGGAAAGGTGTATCGTACGGCTGTAACAAAAAATTCCCCACACCACTAACTATGGAGAAATGCAATTAAAGTGATGGAAACTATGCACTTTGTAGAAAGTGTAACAAAACAGAAATGTAAACCTTAGCCACCTACAATTAAAAATTGGATTCTAACTTTGAAAGGTAATTAATTTAAAATTATGTGGGAACTTTATAAATAAATTTATATTCAATTTGTTACTTACATTTTTGTTTCTTTATTTTAACAGGATTTCAAAATGTAGTCAAAGTTATGAATACTAATGGTGTGCATTCTCTACTATTAAGAAACTTTAATCAGGATCCATTGGAGAACATGTTTGGTGCTTTGCGGGCTCTAGGTTACAGGAATAATAATCCTAATTGCCAGATGTTTGCATCTTCTTACAGAACTCTGGTGTTGAACAATTTTTTGTCAAGTCACTCGCCTGGCAGCAACTGCGAAAATGACCAAGTTAATAGTGAGTTGATGTCATTTCAAACTTTATTCGATGCTTACTCAAAAGAAATGTTCCAAGCAGAGGTTACGGAACCATTACAAGACAGGGTTGCTGATGGAAAACTGCGAAAAAAACCACAAACCGAAATTACCCATGCTCAACTTGAACATCAAACTAATACTTATATAGCTGGATACATTTGCAAAAAACTCAATACGGTATTCCTTAAAGATTGCTCAAAGTGCCTGAAGGAAATCTGCACGTTAACTCCAATAGAACGGCATGATCTAGTTAAAAACAGGGATTACCAATTAAATGGGAAATTAAATCTAAAATACCCCAATACAACATTTTGTCAATTAGTTCAAAACACGATTGATATTATTTATAAGCATTTACCGAGTATATGTCATCATTCCTCGTTGAAATGTGAACTAGTTAAAATTATCAATACAACTATTGATACCAACATTGTTTCATGTACAACTCACAAATCAGAGTTTGGCAAAAGATTTGTAGAATTTGCAATTAAACTTTTTGTCCATAACTGGTGCACACATATAAATCGAATATTAGCTGGAAAGATGTATATCAATAGTAAAGAAAGTGACCAAATAAAAAAATTAGCATCTGCAAGATATAAAAAATTCTCCAAAAGGCCTCAATTTAGAAAAAAATAAAAAATAAAAAATTATAATGTATAAAATTAAATTAATTATTATCTCTTAATGTCATTAAATTTAAAATGTTAAATAATATTTAAATTTTAAGTATTCTTCTTGTTAATTTATTTATTATTTATTTTTATAATATTTATTATTTATATTATGCTGTTCACTATAAAGACAGCACAATTAAATGTAAAATCTGTATTTATAATTTATATTATTCAATTGTTAACTTTTGTATTGTCATTATGTATAAAATGTTAAATAATATTTAAATTGTTCAGTATTATTCTTGTTTTTTTCATTTTATTTATTATTTATTTTTATAATATTCATTATTAATATAATTAAATGTTTTATATTAATAAATCTGTATTTATTTTAATTTCTGTTGTTTTCCTATCACTTTATAGCTAATAATAATAAATTGGTAAAGAAAAAAAGAATTTCAATTGTTAAATTCAAAAAAAAGCGGGAATGTATTATGAACCGGCCGTCGCCGTAGTTCTTGTCATCAGACACCAGGATCGCAGTTTTCAATGTTTGAAAAATAAACACAGCAGTTGCCTATCTATTAGTATTCTTATCTATGATCGTACTATCGTAGTATCGGTACATTCCTAGTTGCTATATAATAGAATATTAAAGTTTATATGATCATAAATTTAATATAACTTATAAGTAAAAAATATACCTTATATAACCAAAATTATTATAATTTTTTAAAAAGTTATACATATTAAATAGTATTTTACAAAGAAATGTGACTAAGAAACAGGTTTAACCATTGTAATAGCTAATATCAACTAAACCCAAGTCCACACAATTCACGTATTTACATTTATTGTGCATCCATTTTATCTGAAACAAAAATGATTCAAATTAATATTTATCAGGTTAGTTTCAAATTTTTATTTTTAACCATCACTACAACAGCCGTCAACCGCCAATCAAGAAACTACAAAAGCCTATAAAATTAAAATGCAAACTGGTGATAAATTTTATTAAATAATGCAATAAATAATAAAATAAAAATAATAGTTATAAGCATACCTATGCAGTTTTATAAACAATAACAATAAATTAACAAGAATATTACAAAATATTTAATAATTATATTATATAGATAGCCATTAATAATATATAAGCAGATTATATATTATATATAAACAACTTTAAGTAGAGACCAATTTAGCAATTTTCTTCTTCTCTCTGCTACTTTTTTTTTTCTTTTCGATTGTCTTGTACAGCAAAGTGTCGCATTCGCATGATTAAATAATTAGTTAAAATAGATGAAACTACTTGGCTTTTGTGTTCATTACAAGGGAATGAAATAGGAAAATTTAGAACATAATCCATAGTAAGTTCAAAAACATTTTTATGTTAGCAATGTGTAGCAAAACTTTCTTCAACTTTAGTTAAAAAATGAAATAAATGTATGTTGGAGTGAGTGAGGCCTCCTTTTGATTTTAAATTAACCAATTCTGCTTCAGGAATATCTACATACTTCTGGTTATTTTTTAATGCGTTCAAGCAAAGAATGCAAGAGGTATTTTTAGTAATTTTTTTTGTCACATACCCGGTAGCATAGTAAATAATACAATTTAATGCAGAAGCTTCATTGTAATTATTATGGTCTTCAAATATCTCATCAGCTTCCCAAGAACCTTCATCAATAAGTAAATCTACTTTAAGTTTCAAATTAAAAAGCTTTTGTTGTCTTATAGTCGATTCAGAATGAAATATTTCTTTTAATTCAGACAATGCTATTTTCGGAGCATTGCTATCAAGAATAGTGCAATTGCCTGACTTGGGTGGGCGTAGCACAGAATATATAGATAAGATTCGATAAAGGTGTAAAAAAGTAGGGCCTGTTGGGTGATCATTAGGCCCTGCTGCTTGTCTTATCATACCAAAAAATTTCTATAATTCAAACAGAAAAAAAATTATAATAAATGACACAAAATCATAGTTTGAGACAATAATATAGGTACTTCTAATGGATCTTGGTTCATTTTGCCTGTTAATACGTAATTGAATCCACAGTCATATAATAAATATCTGCAAAGTTCTATCGATGATCGTAGTGTAACACGAAGTCCTTCCGCTGTAGAGCAAGTGAGAAATTCATTTGGACTTATTTTTGAATCATGTACCAATTGTTCCCAATTATTAAGCCAAACTTCTGCATCTTCCAAAATCTGTCAATTAAAAATATAACACATAATAAGTATTTCTTTTCAATAATTATTTTGGTAAACAATAAATATAGTAATACATATAAGCAATAAGAATGAATAGTAATAATAAAAAACAAATATATTAATTAATAGTTAATAATTGTTATTCAATACCTTAAAGTCATTACTAGATATGTTAATACCTTCAGAGGTATAACGGCGATTTAAGGTGTCAAACAAATTGTTTAAAAATAATGTAAAGTCTTGGGTTTCTTCACTACCTCCTAAACCAACAATTTTCTTCCACCTATAAAACTCTATACCGCAATCCATCGATCGACTGAACACCTGAATAATAATTGGATACATTAATACGTAAATGTTAATAAATGGTAGTAGTTATTACTTCCTAATATACAAACATTAGATCATAAGTGAGTTTTCCATAAGTAAATATTAACATTTACTACAAAATTAAAAGTATATTTAATAAATATTTTGAAATTTATTTAAGTTGTATTGAATTTTTTTTTATAACAATTTTTTTTTATTATTATTGAATATTTTAAAATATTTTACTTGTGTCATTAAACGAACTCGCATTTTCATTAAATTGGACAAATATAGATGTTCTTTAGTAACCTTTGGAATGGCACGTGCATTGCCAGGATGAATTACATCTGCATTATAGGCCTCAATATAATGAAACCAACTGACACATTTTCGATCAGGATTCACCTTAAATTAATACATTTAAACATTATAACATTATTCATACTAAATATTAACAAAAATATTACTTTAAGATATTTTTTGTCATGTAAGCGGTTTCTTATGTTTTTGAAAAGGTGTGGAACATCTGATAACACAAATACTTTTCTGTTTTCCTGAGTAGGATGTGTAAAATAGTTCTGGACCGCTCCTAATTTACCACTAATCCCAAATTGGGTCCACATTTTTCGGTTTGTAGCAGCACCATCACAAATTATGTGACCAACAGACAACCTTGATTTTTTTTAACGAAATGCTCTTCTTAAGCCTTTACAAAATGAACATTTATTTTGAATAGATGATTTATCAATTAAATATGGACATTTTTTATGTTGCCAATGGTTTTTAAAAATTATATCTGCACATTCAACTGATATACCTTCAAATTCTTGAACTAAAGGCTCACCTGAACATATTTGTTTAGAACTTAAAATAATCATAATTGAAATCAAATCATCCAATGAAGAAATATTTGAATTTCCACACAAATCTTGAAGGTTTATATTCTTTTCATATATATTACATTTCAAAATCATGTCTGAATCTAAAAAAATCTGGTTTTCAATGCTAATTCCAGCTTCATTGTTTTTACATTTTATTGTATACAATACAATGTATGGTTTATTTGCTCTATGTATCTCATATTTCCAATTATCTGGAAGTGTGATTGACCCAAGATCACAACATATTTTCTCAAACTTTTGTTCAGTGGACCAGACTGAAGATTCTTCAGAAAATTCTGGATCAATATCATTACTACAAGGATGTTCAGAAATGTTAGATTCAGCCTATAAAAAAAAAAATATTTACAATATGTAATACATAATGTATACTAGGATATACCTATATAACAGAACTTTAAAATTAATTATAAAATTGATATTATACAACATTTAAATATGATATGAACAGTCAAATATTTTATACATAATATTTATGTATAATTATGTAATATT
>JANEHU010001052.1:0-83663 GCA_027563435.1 Nasonovia ribisnigri | reverse complement strand
TTAAATTATAATATTTACCTAGATATATTTATTTATTCGTATGGCACCTAGATATATTACCGAATCTAGATTAGATAATTAGATGGCTTTACTATTTTATCTAGAAAAGATAATAAATAAATAATTTTATCTAGATAATTCTCAATATTGGCTGTAATGTGGTGGTATAGTCACGCGAATTTGCATTCCGCACAGCGACATGCCGACGTCATTACTATTTGATAATTATTTCTACAACATTACATAACTTATCATGGTGTATATTTTGTATGAACGACAAAAAAGATCCTGTTAACTGAATTGTTATTTGTATGCGGAAAAACGTCTATAACTAATGATTTATATGATGGCAAGTCTTATCTATATAATTGTAATCTTAAAATGTTTTTACAAAATATTGGACAGGAATAAAACCTATCCTAATTTTATAAATTCTCGCACCCAAACAGACCTATCTCTATCCACACGGAATTACTAACGTTTCACTGTAATGTTTCATTGTAGAACGCATAAGTACCTTTTTTACTAGTGCGTTGAAAAATGCTGTCTAGATAGTAGGTATTATACTAACAAAAATAATACTAGAATAATTAAATTTCAGATAGCAAGAAAGATTACTTAACAATTAATTATAATAGTATGTATTTTAAACTAAATTATTTATATAATTTTGAAAAATATGATATATCATGGCTGTATAGGTTACATTTATCTAGTTAATGTGTATCGGCGTATCCCCAAATGTATCATAAACTGTATAATATTTTAAACTTTTCTAACGAAAGAGCAACCATAAATGTCCAAAGATTCTAAGTTTAATTTTTAATCACTTAAATAGCTAGGTATGTAATGACTTATGAACCGTGAAAAGACTAAGTTTTCTTGGTATCATCAACTTTTATTTTCTTCTTTGTTTTAAAAAGTTTTTTGATAATTTGTTTTACAATATTTTCTTTCAAAAATACTTAATAGTATAATATAGTATTCTATTCAGTTAGTGTCCGGTATTTGCGTGACACATCGTTATTATATGAAAACTGGGCACACGACTACATCAATATGCTAGACGCATTGTGTCGTGCCTTGCCCCATTACCAATAATATAATATTCATCAAAAATCTGTTTTCGTTGCTGTTTAAACTTTTTATGATTGTAGTTAATTGATTCTATTTATTTTTTAGAGGAACGATGTAAGTATTCTCATTGTTTTTTTTTTGTTAGTTAAGTTGTATCAATCCAACTATAGAATGCAGTTTACTAAGTATAGTTCCGTAATAGTTAAAAGATCACTGTGTTATAATTTGTTATAAAAATTATAATTTAAAGATGATTATGGTATATTAAACCTACATTTGACAGCTGTTGCTATTTTGTGATTCAAACTATTAACAACTGTACCTATATGTCAATTATTATATATATGTACTCTTTTGAATAAAATTCCTGTGTTCTGTTGAACTAAGCATATTTTCTATGTTTGATCTAAATATCAATCCAAAAATTTATAAGAATCTAGGTAAACATTTAAAATGTCTAAAGGAAAATGTCTAGGGTAAAATTGTACAAAATCAAAAATATCTGTGGTTAAACTGTTTATGGTCAAAAATAGGATAAATTTACAGGTAAAATAGATTGTTATAAATACACATGTTTGTCTGACTAAGGCTCTTTTGTCCAATTGTTAACAACCACTCTTAGTCGATACACACTATTTTATTTAATAAAATAAAATACAACGTCTTAATGAATGAACACAAGTAATGTATATACTAAATAATCAACCTGATGTGAAACAGTAATGTAAGAAGACATTAATTATTTTACACACTAACATCGTCGAAAAAAAAGTTAAAGCTTCGACTCATCGATCGACACACAATGACGTTCGGCGTAAGGCCAAACATAACTATACATATTATATGAATTCATATGACAATTGACTATGTCACACACCAGTTTAGCCAACCTAAAAGTTATCACAATAACGTAATCTTAATAAAATATGTTCCTATAATTGTATACTGCAGACAGGTCTCAACATTTAATAGTAAGAGCTTACCCGTTTCTTTTCTTGCTTTCTGTCATTTCTTGCCATTTGTAATGGGTAGTCAAGATACAATAGTTTGTGTTAGAAAAATCGCATTAATGAAAAATCATAATATGTATATACTAGCTGACTCCATGCATTTATTTGCCCGTTAAAAATGCTAACTTTATATTATACTTTTAGAAATTAAATTTAAAAACATTTTATTTTATTTTAAAACAATTAATTATAATAGTACTGTAAACTGTAACAAATATCAACCATTTATAAACAAAAATGTCAATCGTACATCTCAAAATCTTTTCTTAAATGTTCAATAAACAAAATAAGGACGACTTTTCTAGGTAACAACTATATATCCTATGTTTTAAGTTGGACCAAATCACAGAAACTGAGCATAATCTTATCAAAATCGGTCGAGTAGTTTTGGAGAGCATTGCACGTAAACACGTTGTATGTATGATTTAATTATATATATACTAGCTGACCCGGCAATCGCTCAGTACACACTTGTTTATGTCACAAAATTTAAATTGTGCGGGATAGCTATTTAAAATTTTAACTTTTTTGCCACCCGCTAAATATAAGTATAGTACTATGTATAGTATTTAATAAATCCATTTTTTCTAAATTGTAATTAATTTAGAAATATATGTAGTTTTCTTTTAATATACAAGTTGAATTCATGTAATATTTACTTACTTATTTTAATAGCATTAAAAAAACAATTATATGGACTTATAACTTTGTGACAAAACAAATTTGGATAGACATGGACTTATAATAAAAAATGGACTTTTAACAATTACCTTTTGCAAACATTTTATTACTTTATTTTCTTTTCTTTTATAAATTGTTTATTTATATTTTTATCCGATATTACCTATAGGTACATATCATAAAACCCTATTACAAATGCCCTATCATAAAACCATAATATTAACAATTTACTTCATTATATTATTAATTGGAAATCAGAATAACTCAAGGGAACTTATTTTTATGAGGTGAACCTATTTACTAGTTCTATGATATGAATAATCAAAGCTCAACTGATTAGTTTGATAAAATTTATTGATATGATATAATTATTTATGCCATAATATTAATATTACAAGCTAAGACATCATAAGATTAATAATACTCGTTACTTTATCATTACGTGGGGGTGATCAAATACAAAATAATATTATCACTGAACTTGTTAGTAATCAAACACAAACCTATGGTTCATATCATAAAAATGTCCACTTATTTATGGTTAATGTTTATGCTCAAATATAATAAGTATTACATAATATGAAATATTTTAACTTCACTCGTATAATAAGTCCAGACTTATAACACGTAGGCAGTTAATACATTGGGGAATACAAACTAAATGAATGTTAAGTCCGGACATATGATAAGTGTGCAGTGAAATAACTCTAAAAGTACAAAAATTAAGGGCTTATAACTAAAAGTTTAGGACTTACTGCATTAGGGCGAAAATAAGCACAGCCAACTGCCATTCAGGATAATTGAAAACAGTAAATATCACATGTAATACTGATTATAGAATCAGAATGACCTTGTATAAAAAATACAGAGAATTTAATTTTCTATCTATTGGTATTAAAAAATGATTTTTGAAAATAATTAACTTTACAACAAGTGTGCACTAAGCCATTGATATATATATATATTATGTATAGTTAGATAGATATAAAGATAGATTATATATATATATACAAGTGAAATGGAAATCTTCGTCACTGTTTAGTTCCAAAACTGCTTGACTGATCTTTTTATTTTGTTTTGGTATGTTCATAAATGTCACGAAAAGGTTTATATTATGAAAGAATATTTCAGGAAAAGTATAGGAAGTCTAGATTTAAAAATGACAACAGTGGTTCCATCTGTCCAGTAAAAAAATAAACTAACAGGTTAACTGCCATGGCTTTTTTTAATGTTTATAACATGTTGCTATGTGTACCATTTCTGGTACACGGCTGAACATTATTATCGAGCCACATGTACCATATAAGATACATTCGATTCATTGACATTAGTTACACCGTGCGCCAAAATGGGTACACGTAAATGTGATTTTCCTATGAGTTATGTTTGTGTGGCCTCCTAGTAATGTTTTAGTAAAAATAGCGAAACAAATTTATAATTTTTTAACATTTTAATCAATATTTTTATTAATGACATGTTCTACTATAATATAACAATTAATTACAATATTTTTTTTTAATTTTATTTTGTAACATAATCATTTTTTTTTAAATTTTATTTTGTAACATTTTATTTTTATTTTTTTTTGTATGCATGAATTCGAAAAAAACAATCCAAACAAAAATAGGAATCACATTTAGGACAAATCGTTGATACGCGAGAGGTTTTCTTTCTTGCCATCTGCGTTCCTGTATACAAAAATGTATTTATTTAATATAATAAAATATAACAATTATGTATAAGTATATTACCTTCTGTTCGAGAAATGTATTTGTAGCATTGATTACATCGACCTCTTTTTTTATTGTTTACCAACTTATGTTCATCATATAATTCTGGAACTTCTGGAACTTCTGGAACACTGTTTGATTGCTGAATTAATCCAATAATAATGTCGTCTTTGAACTGGGTAATTGTCTTAGAATTTCCAGTGACTCCTTTATAAATACTAAACGCATTCAATAATGATGTGTTGCAAATAATATCCATAGCAACTTTACGGTACCACTTCACACCTCTTCTTAGACAGCTACTATAAGATCCCATTTGATCAGTTAAATCGATGTATCCCTTACCACGGTTATAGTCGATAACAACTTTTGGTTTTATTTTAATTCCTCTTTTAGCCATGACTTCTTCCATCGTGTTTGAATGTTTTGTACTTATCATAAGAACATCTCTACGGTCTCTCCATTTTAGTACCATAATTTCGCGATCACTCTTTTTTGCAAATATTTCACCCCGGTTAAGTTTTTTTTGTGTTACATCTTTAGGATTTCTTTTTCTATTTGATCTAAGAGTTCCTACTAAGTGTGTTTTCCGTTGCAATAATTTTTCCGCTAAGTCAATGGAGTTATACCAATTATCTGCATACAATGTTCTACCGAAATCGAGATATGGTTCCATTAGTTCCATTACTACTTTACATGAAACTGAATCACCCATTGTCGCTTCTTTTCCTGCATATATTTTATATTTTGACGTATAAAAGTCCCGTGTACACAGCTTAAAGATTTTGACTCCATAACGATGACGTTTATTAGAAATATACTGCCGAAACGATAATCGACCCAAGTAAGGGACCATAGACTCATCGATACAAACTGACTCTTCAGGAATTACTGCACTATTGAACTTTTCGACGAGTAAATCAATCAATATTTGGATTTTGTATAATCTATCATTAGTAGGAGCTTTGTCATTATCAGAAATGTGTAACATACTCAAAATAATTTCAAACCTGTTTCGGGACATACATTTTGGAATATTGCAAGAATATAATATAGAATTTTTCCAATAGTGAGCAATTGATGGAAGTTTCACCATGCCCATCCACATAGCAATACCAAAAAAGAGTTTAATTTCCTGCTCATTTGTGTCGACCCATTTTCTAATTCTAGCATGTCGAGATAAGCCTGCTGTGTTTTTTTTAGCATTAGCATACCTGTTTGTTTCAACCACTAACATGTCAATAATTTCTTTGTCAAAAAAAAGATAAAAAAAGTCGATAGGACTGGCATCAGACATAGTTTCAATTATATCTGGATTTATTCCAGTAGTATTTACATCAGGATTAAAAATTATATGACTATTTAGCTGTCCATTAGAAAAATCGTTATTCCAATTATTACCAATCGTATTAATAGTTACGTTACAATTATCCAATAATTCACGTTCGTAAATATTTTCGTCCGGTTCACTTTCCGAGGACCAGTTTGGATCAGCGTCAGTATCGTCGTAATCTTCCGAATATGAGTCCGAATTTGATTCCAGCATAGCTTCTATTTCTTGTCTATTCATTTTCGATTTCAATATTTTATAAATATACAAAATAAACAAAAGAATTTGAAATTGATACGAGGCAACACAACGCAATGAAATACAACCGTCTACTAAGACAAACCCGTGTGGCCGTGTATAGTTTGTCGATAGCCCGTATACCGTATACGACATAAATAATAATAATAATCAGAAATAATAAACAAGATATAAAGGGAAAAACCTAAAGAATAATAAAATAATTTCATGTCTAAATGAGCGATAAGATAATAGTTCCAAGACATGGACATTATGCGTACCATCTAGGAAGTACTTTACTAACATTTATTAGATTATTATTAGTCATGATGATTAAACTAATCGTGTACAGTTAATGGTGCACGTGGCTCTGCAGTATAAAATTAAGTGTAAGTTATAATGCAGAGCCGCGTGTACCATTTTTGGTACATGTTAAAATAATTAATTTTTTAGTATAAATAATTACATAATAACCATTCAAATACTAAAAGCATAAACTAAAAATCTTATTTTATGATTATTGTGGTATAGCGTATTGGACAAACATTGTAATAAATTGTATTAATTGCTTGGCAATACAACAGTGTACCATATATGGTACATATGGCAGTTAACCTGTTATTATGGTATGCGCATTATGATAAATATAAATAAATGATATGTGTATATATTTTATAGACATAGTTAGGAATGTTCTTGTTGATCATATTATAATATTATAATTAATAAAAATGAAGTTGTCGATAAAGTCGGCATCCATGACCGCATTACATACGGTGTAATAAAAATATATTTATATAGGTAAAGTAACGTCAGAGCTTTTGGTTTTGTGCGAGTTGTATACTTTTTATCCCAATTCGTACATATTATGAATTATGATATAGCCGACTGCGTATGTTTTTGGTATCTACCTATAGTACACCTGATAGTCTTTGGCGTAAAACAAATATATTTTTTTTTTTCACTAACAAATACACACATAATATTATTATAGTTTTACTTACGCAACGGTCGTAACATTCGACTCAAAACAAGTCCTACTCCGTTTTTTTTCAAACAACCTAGCCATATTTAAATTAGGTGGTTAAAGATATCGATGATAAGAGCTATACAGTACGTTTATATTTCAAAGAAATATTAATACTGCAATCGTATATGTGTATATGTCCTCATAATGATTTACGGTCGATTTTTTCGACACGAACGCGTTTCTATTAATATTTTTTTTAACATGTATATAACATTATGAATAATTGTTGAAACAATCGCGTTCAATTTCGACTGCGCACTTACCGTCTGTCCGGAGGTTACCATTACATATTATATTAGATATATCAAACATTATAATATATAATAAATGTATTTATAATTGGCGAACACGACAATATTTACACTGGCGGTTTTTTCCTCGCTTTTGGTAATTTAACCTCTACGAAATGAACCCAATCCGACAAACACACATATTATATATATTATACGGTAAACGGTTTTAAGCTCATGCACATGCCGGAACCTTCACCTTTCGCGCATTCCTTGACCTGAATACCGTAACGCGGGTACCTGCAGCAGCCGACGTCGTGTCTTTAAAGACAACCGAATAAACAGTCCGATTTAAGTCGTACAGGAAAAAATTTAATAATAATAAACGTTTTGCATGATATTATTCTTTTATTGGATATCATTATATATAATAATATTATTACTTTCACCAGAAAAACCAAACAGAATAAACTATACAGCTGACATATTATGTACCTTTCCGTAGGCACTTGGGCGTCACTAAGGGGTACAGAGGGATACTTTTGGTACCCCATAAAATTTTTTTCACATTTGAATAAAGAATTCGGAGGTACAATTTTGTTAATATTTTTTTTTTTTGCTTTCCCTGCACAGTTGTAACTTTATAGTGACGTAGGCACGCATGATAATCTATAAAAATAAAAATGAATGTTTGTCAGTGTGTGTCCATTATGCATTCCTAAATGGATGGACCGATTGCGAAGAAATTTGGTACAGTAGTAGATTAGACCTCTGGGAAGAAGATAAGCTAATTTAAAAAGGGTAAATTCCAACCCAGGGAGGTGCTTAAACAGGGATTATGAGATTTACGATGGAAATTTTTGTTTGTAATTGGTTTTTATAGTAATTATTATTATTATTTCTTAAATAAGCCTGCGTTGATGCAGTGGCACTTCTAGTTATTATGATATAAAATATTTCAAGTACCATCCACGGTTTCGGCGAACCAAATTGTTTGTATTGTTTTTTTTCTTATTTTTCTTCTTTATCTATACATACGAATGATAGGTTTTTTTTTATCCATCGGATTTTAGTACGGTTAGGTTAGGTTAGGATTTTGTATTAATTGACTGTATTAATCCACCGTAGGTTGAATTAAGTAAAAAAGGACACACTTGGTATAACTTTGATATTTTAGAGTTAAATTATATACAGTAACGCCAGTCGAGGTGGCTAAACATTGAAATAAAATAAAATATATACTTAAAAAGTCATTGCTTCCACAACGTGTTAAAGGAAGTTGAACAATCAACATTTTTTTTCCGAGCAACGCCGGATAAAATTTAGCTAACATTATATAATATACACATCTGCACTATTATCCGCCCAAAGATGGTGATATGTATCATCACATAATGTGTCTGTAAACATTTAAAAATAATTAAAGTATAGTTTTGTATTGGATGGCGTTAGTATAATGTTTAATCCGATTGTGTTGTTTCAGACGTGGCAGGAAAAAGAGGCCGGAAAAGTGGTGTTGTACACGACCACCATGGGAATAGTCAGAGACACGTACCAGCGGTGCCTCCAAGTCAGGCAAATACTGAGGACTCATCTGGTCAAGTACGTGGAAAGAGACGTTTTCATGAGCCGAGAAGTGCAGAAGGAAATCCGAGAACGTCTCGGCGGCGACGCCATTTCAGTGCCGCAGTTGTTCGTCGAAGGGAATCTCATCGGAGTCAGTTTCCATTTTTACAATATTATTCTTACCAAATATTTTAATGTATCTATCTATATAATATGATATATATACGGAGTGATCCATTTAACATAAGACACTCTTAATTTCAAAAACATTTTCATTTTTGAAAAAATTTCTTTTACGTGATCTTAGCCGTTACAAGACCGCAATTTTGGGGAAAAATCATATTTTTTACAATTTTTATCATTTTTTATTTCATCCCTCAAAACAAAATATTTTTTGGAGCATTTCAAATGAGTCGTTTTTTAGAGATACATGTTTAAATTTCAAAGTTTAGATGAGTGGAATATAGTTATAGTGGACCAACATTTTGCGGAGTACTCCGGTCATCTATACTCCAGTCTTCTAAACTTTAATTACTTATATAACGCATAAACTACTAGTTTATAATTCGATTTTTATACATCGGAATATTCCAAAAAATAGTTTGCTTTCAAAATATAAAGAATTAAAAATGCATATTGTCATTAAAAAAGTTGAAAAAATGATAACGATAAAAAATTTTAATTTTTTTTTTTTAGAAAAATGTTGTTTATAACAACTTAAAATTATGTGAAAAAATTATCTAGAAAAACATCAATAGTTATTGAAATAATAAATGTCTGGGACCGAACCGAAAACTTAACATCACTGCAACTTCACGATATTATGCGTGTACATATTATAATATAATAGATTAGTACTATACATTGTCGTCTCTTTACAAAATACAATAGGTACCTATTCGTATTTAATTGCACTAAAACACATTAAAACAACGCAAGTGGTTACGAGTAGGTATAATATTATTATTTTTTGTATAACATTAATAACGTTTAATATTGTAAACTTGTTTTCCTTGAATTTTCGTTTTGCAGAACGTGTTTCGTTTAAAATTTAAAACGAGAACGCTGGGCTTCGAAATTTAATTTCACGCATCGAAATTTAAACCCACGATCTCTTTATAACAATAACTAGGTAGGTACATATACTAATAACTCATAGTCCACGTCATGATTGTACACGATTTTTAATTGAATTCCGTGTTCTGTTACAAGATAAACTACCGACATGGTACGGTGAACTTTCGTCTGGGACAACTTAAGCGTGTTTTGATGTTATTGTAATTTAAACTTTGTGAGAAAACCGCTTTTGGTTTCTTTTATTTTCTTTTGGTGACTTTGTGTTGATACCTTTTTGTAATTCTATGTAAATCTTACAAACGACAAAATGCAAAGTAATTTCACGAATCAAAATTCATTCAATGCTGTAATATTATACCTAATGTTTTATTAAATGTACGCGCGTATAATATGGGATATAGGATAATTTTGACTGTTATTGTTTAATTGTTTAGGTACCTATTATATATTAGCGTACTATCATAACTTAAATGTATATATATATGGTAGGTACTGTTAAACAAATTACGGTCTAACGATATTGTTAAAAGTTTACGACATTTGAATTTAATGATCGTCGATGTCTTATGTTCAAAATTCAAACTAACAATAATTTAAAAATAAATAATATTATATATTAGCCGCTAACAATAATTATCATAACCATTGGTGTATAATAATGATTAACGATTGAACGACGTTTGACTTTGTTCTCAGGATGCAGAAGCCGTAGAAAGACTGAACGAATCTGGGGAACTCCGATCGATTTTAAAACCATTTAAGGTAAAGCCAAAAGATTTATGTTTCATTAATCCGTTTTCATATTCGGAACGTTCCTTCCGGTGCAGACAAGAATATCCTGTTGTCTGATGCCATCAAACACACACACATACACACACACAAATACACACACACACCACACTCGGCAAACAAAATGCAACTTTCCTATTCCAGACTACTATATGTATAGACTCGATGATTTTTTAATATGAAAAGATTCTCTCTAGCAGAAGTATCTCTCATTCGTTTCTCACTTCATATTTTCATCTCCACCTATCTATTACCCATGCCATTGTTGTTCCATCACACTGCCATCGGCCAACAAACAAAAAATAATATAATATATAATATGCATCTAATGCACTTGAATTTACGCGTAGATTATGTAAATATTACAAATTTGTACAATGCTTAATGTTTTCACTTTTCACAACCCGAGTCACGATGTTATCTAATATATTTATATATGTAACACGTAACAAAAAGGAACCGTCGAACAAATACGGTACAAAATGATGGATGGGCCATATATATAATATGATTGAATCACGCTTTTGAATCCTTTGTAGTTTATAATCACGCACCGTTATACCAGCAATATCTCTAAATCAATAAAACTAATAATTACAATTTATTTACATTAATAACTCTATATTATATTATTTAAAAATTTTAAAAGTTGCTATAAAACTATTCGCTAATAGACTTAAAGAGTAATAATAGCTAGTCTATCGATTAAAATCACTCTTAATGGTATGAATGAGGACATGTTTTTTTTTAAACCTCTAAAACGTATTTCTATAAAAAATTTTATTCTTGAAATTCCATGCCAATAAGTTGAATCATTAACATATTAATCTCTAATAAATGTTAACACACCATTCTGTCAGTTTTGTTTTTTTATTTTAATAATTATTATTTTATCAGACATTTTTTTTTTAAAACATTATTTTAAATAGTTTTATTGTATTGTTTTTATTTTACAATACCATTTTGATCGACGGATCCAATTTTGCATAAATAATAGTATAAGGATTTTACCGTTTTTTTCTTCAATAAAATCTATATCACACTTTCTAATCCATTATGAGAGCAATTTTACGAACTAATTCAAAGTGTAGAACATAATATTATAACAATACACGGCATTATGATACCTAAGCAATATAAATTATAAATAATTATAAAAAAGAAAATTTTTCCATCCATTATATAAATAGCTGCAGCATGTATGAAACTATGCGATGAATAGCATTTATGAATATTATGATACCTTAGTTTATTAAAGGGCAACAACCTTATATTATTATATATTTTATTTTTATTCTCAGGAACCACGTAAATTTTAGTAATTTATTATTACTACCCTGTTGTAAATATTAAATTTACAATATCTACCATTGTTATAGGTGTAGGTATATGACAATGGAATAAGCATTAAAATATTGTTGACCGCCATTATAATGAAATGATAATATTAACACGCGTATATTAGGTATAGTAACGTAATAGTCGTTGCAACAATGTAGGTACATAATTTAATAT
This sequence comes from Nasonovia ribisnigri, assembly GCA_027563435.1. Taxonomy (NCBI): domain Eukaryota; kingdom Metazoa; phylum Arthropoda; class Insecta; order Hemiptera; family Aphididae; genus Nasonovia; species Nasonovia ribisnigri. The sequence continues at coordinate 71,391 of JANEHU010001052.1, read as the reverse complement.
ATGTTATAATATGTAATAAGTAGTAATAGGAATAAATTAATTTTCCAGGAGTGTCACATACAAGTCTTCTATTTATTTATGAATAATAATAATTAATAACACATTTCATCACACATAACGTTACCACGCTACTATTATTGCAAGGACAATGTTAAAGGACTTCGGGCACTTGTTCATTTTGAAATTAATAAACGTTCACACCTTATTATTTAAAACAATGCGGTTACTTTTCGTCTGTATACAAAACGTTTTGTACATTGTCCCAGCTTACGACAAAAAATAAATAAAAAAACATCATTGTTCAGCAATCAAAAAGCGTATACCTAACCGGGTATCAATACGTTTCTGTTCTATCAACACACGTGTGACATCAAAATAAACTATAGGCACAGTGATCAAAACTTAAATAAAAAATATTAAAGTCGCCCGATATTTCGAAATCTTGCGTAAAGAAGGTGTATATATTATACGGTATACGTTATATGGCGTACATATTATTATTGTAGAAAAAAATACTTAATAATAATACAACAGTAAATTCTGCCGAAAACTGTGAGCGATTATAAAACATGATGAACTCAAACAACATTTTTGACAAGTAGAAATGAAAAATAATATTCATTGACCTATTATGAAAATCAGGTGGATAACGCATAAGAATAATAATTATTATTAAAAAATGTAAATGATTATACAAAAATAATCATCCTCAGAAACTGTCCCGTGCAGCACGCTGGTTTAAACTGTCTTAAGATCCTATATAGAATCATGAATAATAATAAACTATAGGACCGTAGGCGGAATTTTTTGGGAGTGACATGGGGATGAAATTGTCCCTTGGTATTGTTCGAGGGAGCAAAACAATACGTTGCCACTCCCGACACCAGAAAACATGGTGTGAGATGATAAAAGAAAAATGAATGAGTGTACCCACCAACCCACCCACATAAAAATGCATTTTTGATTTATCGATTACGGTTTTTTTAACAATTTGCATTCCTGTTTTTGAAATATTAAACTTTTGCACCCCCCCCCCCCCCTCATATAGTATGATTGCCAAGTGTCGCCTATGATAAGAATGAGTATATACTATATAGATACTGTATTGATAAAAATAGCTGGTGTGTAGTATAATATTGCGCCCATGTAATTGAAGGCTGCAACATCCCCGCGGAATAATATACAATCATATTATAAAAACAATAGAGAATAATTTGAAGTGCGGTGAAATTATAATGCCATTAATCATGTGTGCTTATAATATATTGCTGAATGGAAGAAAGTGCCGATGAAAAAGAGTGGAAAAAAATCGTAGTCGATCGCCCGGGCCATTAACGTGCGACGACTTTGGCTCAAATTCAATAAGAGAGGCGCGCGCGCGTGTTTGTGTGTGTGTGTGTGTGTGTGTGTGTGTGTGTGTGTGTGCACGTGATTCGTCGGAACAAACGACACGTCGACCTACAACTGAGACGCAGACGTGTGTTACACGACAAGTACGACCGGTCCCTATTATAGCGCGTGCGGCTTATAAATTATTGTTGTAACCGAAAAATCGATACGCTAGACGCGTAAGCTTTTCTAACGTATAGGCGGTATAAAGATACATATTATGGTGTTCAAATAATATTTTATATTATTTATACCTACCCAAAAAGCTGTGGTTGAGGTTTTTGGCGGTCCAGATGGCTTAACAATAATTTCCCCTAAATATAATATTATATGCTCCGCAGACGCTTCACCTCCATCCCTCTAAAACAGAATTTTTATAAATGACTATTAGTCTATATAAAATAATTTAATAATCTATAGAGGACATTCTTACATTAAAATAAAAAAATAATTGTCAGTTCATTTTTCTGCCACCCTTTAAAGTTAAAGTTTTACCGCCCTATCATTTACAAACAGCCGAAATCGGTATACGTCACTACGTATTTCTTTTTCAAACATCCTGGCCCACTTTGAAACTAACTGTCGACCCATGTTCTATAGTTAGGTACCTACAACTCGTGCAACTGCAATATCGCATTATAAAGTTTGTTTCGGGAAGAAGCTACAAATGACACGTCCCGTGTCCCGTAACTGCACCGGGTCCTATTATAGAATCCGTGGGCATCGTATGGTAATAATAATAATAAGTACCTACCGCACTTAAACGTTGTAATAAATCAATATTCGACAGCGTTATAATATCATTATAATCTATAATATCATGTTTTCAGAGTCCGGACGCGTGTACGACGTGCCAAGTTTGCGGGGGCTACAGGCTGCTGCCCTGTCCGATGTGCAACGGTAGCAAGAAATCCGTGCACAGGAATCACTTCACCACCGAAATGATCGCTCTCAAGTGTATGAACTGCGACGAAGTGGGATTAGTACAATGCTACGCCTGTTGATGGACGACAACGCATAATTATGTTACATAGAATTATTATTATTATTATTTTGTTTAATTGATGACGCAATATGTATCGTTATTATATTATTACCGATTATGATTTATATCGAAGGCTTACATATCATTAAAGTGTAGGTACCTATAATAATATCATAATCGTTGTTACAGTAATTTCAATTTACTGTAATATAAAAGTAAGTTTTATGTATGTACAATATGGATATATATGTAGGTTGTAGGTATAGGTTATAGCTTACCTGTATGGCTGTATATAGTAATATAATATATTATTATGCTATTAATTGCTATATTACTATCTGTTAATTTATTAGTTTTCTCCACCGTTAATATTATTTTTTATGATTTTCAATTTTTTACTTAAATAGATTTTCAGATGGCCGCTACAAATAAGTAATAACACACGCTTACGGAATTTGTTTTTTTTATTCGATTACGATCCAATACCCAAGTATCCAACACATGTATTATTATAGACAGCGTGTACCAACGAAACCTTATAACATAATAATATTTAATCACAACATCATACTATATAGTATTAAAGTAAAGGGCCTATTTTTTGCAACGAACCTACCTACAGTATAATATATGAAGGTACCTACCTACAGACTATAGCTGTTATATTTTATGTTTGTGACGTAAATTCGTGATACCCATAATGTTATGTACGTATCTAATAATTAAGCTGATGATTCTTAAATGTATAGTTTATAATAATATATTATAGGTACCTACTTCTTTAAAATTAGTTGTGTAAGTGGTTTCTATACAATACTATATTTATATATAAGTATACGATATTATACCAAATCGGCATTTGTTTTAAGACTTTATTTTATGTACCAGCGGAGTACACATTGTATAGCAGTAATGTAATAGGTGTTATATATACGTGTTATGCGGGGATAATATACGCTATAAAACAAAATTGGATACTCTTTAGTTGTTAAAAATGATGCACAACATATAATTATTATATTCATTATTTACTGCTTATTATAAATAATAATTTAAAACATGATACTTATTTTCGTACTCATCATAAGTACCTAATATTAGCTATAAAATCTGATTTTAACAGTAGGTATGTGTTTAAATGGGTGTCCAATTTTGTTTGAAAATTCAATGTTATTCAATTACAAGATTTTTCATTTAATTTCCTTACTTCAATATACAAGTGTTATGAATATCACTAATTGTTTATTATTTTATTTATTAAGTTTTAAATTTATATTATACACTATGTTGTTTTTACACTAAATACCAAAATGCTCAATATTGTACTTTATTTGTATCGAATATATTATTATAATAAATGTCCTATTTATAAGTAGAATTATTACAGTTATATTATATTATTTACTTATGTATAACTGAGGTAGATTAAATTGCATCAATTTTGTATCAAAAGTCGATTTATTTTTTTATTTCAAAATTATAATTTTTCTTTTTTTTTATTTCTTGTGTATATCTTTTAATAAAAGCAGCAAGTGATTAATAAATAATTTAATTACAAATTTAAAACTATCATGTGTGAATATTTTTCCGATAATAACAATTTTTTTCAAATAATGATTACACGGCGTAACGGATAGGCTATTTGGGTACACTACTGTCTTATGGCGGTATTTAATAAGTACATAATAATGATCCGATACAATTTTTAGTAATCTATTGCAATGAAATAATTAACAATAGTTTTTGTCTTAATTGTAATTTGAAAATAAATATTTATTAATGAAATTATGTAACTAAAATGTATGCAGTAACAAACATTTATTCTACTGAAAATGATCATCAATTTGGGTTCAAATGAGACTTTGAACTTCACACTCTTTTAGCCATGCTTATAAGTCATACTAAAAGCTTAAATAGAAGACCATAATAATTTAACTCTTAAAATAGTTTTAGACTTAAAAACTAGCAGCAAGTTACAAACTTTGTAAAGTACATTTTATCACTCAAAACGTTTACCACTCAAGACGAAATTGTCAAAAGAAGAGTCCACCATCTCAGTTAACCTCTTTGTGAAGTAATATAATCAACATTTTAAGTGAGGGATACAACATTTTTTTCTAGTAATTTGTATATTGAGGGATAAATCACTTTCAGAATTCTCCTCCCCAAACCAGTAGAATATCAAAACTTAATTAGTTATTTCAATCCACATACATATTGTAGTTGTAACAAAAGCTGTTTGAACTAAAATGTATTCTAGTAGTAATCAAACGTTACTAAGTATAGAAACTTTAACATTCATAATGTAGGTATACAAATGAAGTTATATAAGAACATTTTAAGTGAACTGCAGAAAAATGATACTGTTCAATCTTCAGTGCACAGGGCCTGTGGACAAAGTGATACTGGGTCACAGACGCTAATTAAGGTCTAAGCCAAGGGTTGGCAAATATTAATTTATCCTGATTAGCATCAATATCTAGATTTTTCTATGATTTAATTAACACCAATATATCTGGTTCCCTAAAGCTAAAAGTTAGGATCAGAATTCACTTTAAAGAAGATTACATCTTAAAAAATTGAAAATGTCATCAAGTGAATCGTTAATTGATCTATCATGTAATCAGTTTAAAATAATTTTTTTAAACTACACCATTGGTACTGTTTTGAAAAGTATTCAGCTAGACTAAGTATCAATTATAGTAAATACTAAGTACCTACTAGTATACTAAGTACCATTATATCAATTGGCAGCCAAAATTGTAATGAGACATTTGATAGAGTTTTCAACAACATATCTATGTATACAAACCTTTAAAACTTTAAATTTTTTAAAAATTTATATGGAAATAAATTGAAAGTGATTTGAAGCTAAAACTACCCAGTTTTAATCTGATATTCAATATAATTCTCTTGAATAACCTTAATTTATTTAAAAATATTTTTTTTTTCGTATTTTGTACAGTATATTTTTCTAATTACTGAAATTACTAAATTATGAGTACATCATAATATATATGTGTAATGCGTATAATATAGGTGTTCATATGTGTGTGTTTTTCTTTGTTACCTGTATATTAAATAAGTGGGTAGCAAAGTTTTTTTTCTTACAAAATTTGTGGTCTACATTACTAAAAAAGTTGGGAAAAGCTGCTGTACAGTGTTATTAATTAGAACTATAAATTAAATTGAAAATAATAAATTATCCAATAATTCCTTATGTTAAATACAATTAAGATAATCGTTTAATTGTTGATTATGGTTTAAGGGCCAAAACAGTAACAAAAGTTCAGGCATGTTTTCATAGTTCATGAGTATTGGTGTGTAGAATGCTAAGAAATAGAAAGAAGTCAAAATATATTGTATGTATTTATTTAATTCACTAACTGTAAAATGTCCAATTAAATATTTAACAAAATGTAAACTATTTAAACAACATAAATGTAATAAATACTATAACACCTTTAAAAATATTATGAATATATTAAATTACATCTATATTTTAATCCTTGAAAATATATTTGATTAGTATTACAAATTGGATGATTTTAAATCAAGGATTTATAATGTTACCAGGAATAAATGAAAAATTAAACTTTTGATTTTCTTTTGTTCCTATACATATCTAAACACATTATAATTCTTGATTTAAAATCCATTTAAACTATACTTTATAATACTACTATATATAATACTTTGTAAATTAAATAAACACATACACTAAAAATATTTATAAATAAAGTTCAAAATCAACACGTTTAAATGAATGAAAATCACTGTTTGAATTACATTTACGTACCCAAATGGGTTCCTTAAATTTATCTTCTACTTTCCATTTCTGCATTTGCTCAGTATTGTATGGGCCGAATATTTCATTACTTTCTAATGAAAATTTGTATTCCCACTGTAATGACTCTCCTAATAAAATTTTCAAAGTTTCATTAAGATATTTAAATAGTCGTAAATACCTATTGATGGTAAAAAAATATTTTTATAAATAGGTACCTGTCAATAGTTCTTCTGGTTCTTCTGGTTCTTCTTGACCACTCTGGATTGTACTTTCTAATTTTTCCTTTTCTTTTAAATCAAAATCTTCCGCATACATATCCAAATCTGATGACATAGAAGTTGAGGGTTGTCCTTTCTTTTCCGATTTTGAAATCTATAAAAAAAATGATAGTTCTATTTAGTATTTGTATTATCTTATAAAATATTATTATGACAAACTTAACCAATTTAAAACACTATTCTATAACATTATTTCAAATATTAGTAATGATAGTTGTTTCTATATTGTTAGTTGTTACCAGTATAAAACTATAACTTTTCCAAGCAGCTAAATCAGTTTATAATGTTATGATAGTATGCAGTATACATTTTACACAACTCTGTGCTTATTACCTAATAATCTACAATTTGGGTGAGGCTTAGTTCCATGTAATAACAAAGGCAACAAATATAAAATATTAAGTAACTACATTTATAGTTTATTGTTTTAGTTTATTTAGTTTGTATCAGTAAAAGTTAAATTATATTCATGTTTCAAACTTTAAGTTTTAAATTAATATTTCCCTAAACTACAAATTTAAAGAAAGGGCGGTAACGCTCCAAGATTAAATTATTTTTAAAATATTAAATTATATTAAACTAAATTAAAGCTTTACTTATAGACCACATACTTTACCAATAAATTTACCACAAACCACATAACTTTTGTAGAACGCGTATACAACCAATGTGATACTGTGATAGACTATGTGTAAATTCAATAACGGCTTTAAAATGAATAATAATAGCTAAATATATGTAGGTATTTATTAAAACATAACTAAATAACATAAAAATTCAAAAAAGTTTTTAACTGTTAATAACTTGATAAAAATATTGTTGTATTATGATTTATTAGTAAAATAAACTCAAGAAATCTGCTTACAATTTGAGAAATCTGCTCATAAGTTTCTTGATAAACATCCATGTTGCCATTAGCTGTTAAAATTTGATTAGCAAGCTCTGTAAGTCTAGTGACTTTTGAAGACGAACCTTCATCAGTGCTCAATCCTGCCTTTTTCAATTTCCATCTTTCAGCAGTTGTAAGTCGTTTGTTTCCACCTAAACGCCTTAATGATTTTGAAATGGTCTCTTTGGGTTCCATCATGCTTATGATTTCTTTATAAGCAGCAATTACATTAAATTCTTCATTATCCTCTACACTTTCATCAGTTTTTTTTTTTTCTTTTGACATATCTTTAATCTAAACAAACAAATAAATTGCACTATATTATATGACAAAATGTAAAAAACTATTATGTCTGTTGTTTCATTTACTTTACACCAATCGATATTCTCTAGCCAGTTGTCCTGTATATCTTTTTCTTTTTTCCAATGATACATTCCTTCTTTATCGAAGTGCCCTTCTTCAAGTTCTTCTTGCATATTAAAAGGTGTGATTCGTATCTCACCATCTTGACCAACAACTCCTTCTTCTTGGCCTAGGAAAATTAATAAAACAATTGGTAATAAATTGTGCAACACGCCCCAAAGTTGAACGATTCAAAATTATAAAAGTTACACATCGCTATGTACCCAAGTATATTATATTTTATGCATGAACCACAATATAGTTAAGTACCTTCAATATCTTGTTCTTGCATTACATCATAATTATTTTCATCAACACTGTCATCATCGTCTTCTTCCGAATCAGCTATATTATTTAACTTTTCAAACTTATTTTGTTGAAAAATCTCTTCTTCTATTTTTCTTTTATTCATTTTTGGAACTATGGATTTAATTAGCTCTACAGAAAAACGAAATAGAACAATTTACCGACGCTTATTCTGAAGGCCTAAAAACGATAAAATGCAAAACTGTCAACCGCAATACCGAGTACAATTATTAACTGCTCGCGACTACAAGTCTACAACTAACTTCGTGTAAACAGTCCACTATATTTTGTTCAAGCTCTTTTTCAGTGTAATAACTGATAACTGATAAAAGATAATGAGCAATTATCTCCCCATGGAGACTATAATATTATAACGAGAGCGGGACCCGGCAATAAAAAGCTTCATGAGCACCGGATAGTTGCCATACCTAATAATCTAAGACCGTGCAATATAATAATAAATTCTATTGACTCCATGAATCTCTCAAACAAAACCGAACCAATTAGGTGTATCAATACAACTTGAACAGAAACCTATTATTGTAAAACAAAACATAATAAAATATCGATGTTGAAATATTTTGTGTTCTTTGGTAATATACATCTGTGGACTTATCAACTATCAAACCGGAAAACACGAACTAAGATATACTAAGGTATATCTTAGTTCGTGCCGAAAAATATGTAAACAACAAATACGATAACGAGATTAGATAACGAATTAACTTATTACTTATTCTGTATTCACTTCGTGTGTCGAATTAAAATATACCTTAAATCTTAATAATATATAATATAATATCTTAATTCGTGCTTCTGCCTTAGTTCTTTAGTCTCTTATTAGTACAATCTTTAGTTCTTTACTTGTATACGTATTGTGTTTATGATTTACTATTTCATTTATCGAACAATTTTTCGACAAAACTTCTTAAAATGTTTTATAATAAATAATTAATTTTTCATGGAATTTCATTTGGTTTTTTCAATATGTAGTAGTGGAGTAGTGGACATTTAAGAAATTAAAAACAAGTCCTGAGCCTTAGGTAATTTGTATTTCCTTTACTTACCAGTATGATTTAAATTCCAAAAGTATTTTAAATTTTGGAATTCTTATGTTACTCCTATGATAAATTGCTAATTGACTGATATGCATTATTTTTCAACTAAAATATAATTAACTGTTTTTACACAGAATGGATACTTTGGTGGGGGATAAGCAGCCTAGCGATACTGTTGAGACATTGACAAATGATGCCAGTAATGATGAAATTTGGGAAATAATTGACAAAGAAGACGACGGTAATGATATACTATGTTTAAAAATTACAGACAAATTTTTAACACTATTTTATAGAAGACCTAAGGAATTTGTCTGCTGCGGTTTATGCGTTTATACTATTGGTCATTGGCATACCACTATGGTGGCGAATGACAGAAGTACAACGCCACTCTCTTCCATACGCACAGATCTCGCAATTGGGTACTATGGACGTAGTTATTTCTACAGACATATTTGTACACACCAAAAATCCATATGTAACAGAACATATTATCGAACAAATTCATACTACATTTAATTCAAGTAATTCTAAAATAATTACATCTTAATGTAGACATGGTAAATAAAATAAAATATATTTTTACAGCTATGTTCAGTGTCAGTGCTCAGCCTTCTACTTTCATTAATTCAGGTGATCACACATTGAATAAACTAGAGATGATTATAACTCCTCTAGGATCATTACAACTAATTGAAACCACTTATGTAGATGATATAATAGCTGGTAATGGCCGTAATATTTATTTTCCTCCCAATACAGGTAAGCCCACACTAAATTTTACCTATTCTTCATTGTCCATGTACATTCATATTAAATGTATTTCAGACATTAAATTATTAATGGACTCATTAAAAAGACTGTTACAAACAGATGCATTGTCTGATTCAATGATATCAATGTTGAACCCTGGTAATCATTCTGATGACCAACAAGTAGTAACTGAACGACAGCGTCGTGTTAGACCATCATCGGATTATAATGTACTTCTGACTGTTGTAAATCCGGAACCTGATAAATTGCATGTGTCTTGGAAACCAGAAATACCTTTAAACCGTTGGTGTCACAAAAATATGGATTTTATTGAATATTAAATTATTTTATGTATTTTAAATTTATTTATAGGTTATCTTCAACCTTTACTAGATCAATTAAAACTGATTTCAAACTTTTCTGTACAGTCTCAATGGCTTTATTTAATCGATTTGGTTCAAAAGCCCCCAAAATTGAACACTACATTTGTATTAGACAAGAATCATGCTCAATACATAATTACACCGCTAGAAAAAAAATTAGGTAATGTTTTAAAGTTCAATTAATTATAATTTTGTATGGTTAATATTTACTTGGTTTACTCGTTTCAGGTTCTGGAGTGTCTCGAAATCCGTGTATACATTTTGTTGTATATATAACACCTTGTTCGTATATACCTTTATATTTTCATGAAAACGATCAGTTAACTACTGCTATGATGTCAGCTCGCTGGGGTGGAGTTCAATTTTTAAACGCCAATCAAATGTCATGCAATGAATCGGTGAGCTTCATACCTGATGATCTCAGTATTATGACTCCCATCATCACACAGTTCCATTCATTAATTGGTGTGCCAAATATGTCCAATTACATGTCACTAATGCAACTTAAATCATCTACCCTACGTAAATGGCAATTGGATTCAATGTACAGACTCAAAATTATTGAACAATACACTAATACACGTATTACTTTAACATCATTATCACGACTTTTGGGTGAAATCAGTAATATTGTGATAATTGAAGAAGTTGGAAAAGCAGTAACTGAATCCGTAGAAGCAGCCACTAAAGTACTTCAATGTATAGAAAGAGGGCAATTGGAGGAAGCATTGGAATACAGTAAAATAGCATTCGAAACATCAGAGTTTGCATTTACTCATCCATCATTATTGGCATTGCTCTATTTTCCGGACGATCAAAAATATGCGGTTTATATTCCATTATTCTTGCCTGTTATGATCCCTGTACTAATGTCTTTGAAAGGAGTAAAAAACTGGATACAGTTAAAGTACAAAATCTAATTTAGTAATAATAACTTAATGATAATGTGTTTATTTTTTTTTAAATTTATTACAATAAAATGACTGCCTAATATTCCATATTATGTTATAAACTAATACTTAGGTACTTTAAATGATGATCCTTCATCTTTACCAGCTGGTACTTTGCGTTTTTGTATAATATTTTGAATCTTGTTCCATTCTCGATCAAGTTCCGCTTTTTCATTCTTTTCTTTATTATGCTTACGTGTACGCCGTCCGTCTGTCATTTTAACACCATACTGGAAAGCTGCTTTTGGTAATGCCTCTTTATTACTCATATATGTCCCATACTCTTCAGGTGTATCAAAATCCCAACGACCAACTGGTCCTTTCTTGTTACCAAGATCCATTTTCGTATAATCAGCTTCATCATCTGAATCTTCAATTGCATCATGCATTTCATCCAATCCTGGATAACACTCTGCATAGCCAGTGGGTTCAGCTGCCAATCGAGATAATAAGCCCATTTGGTTTTTGCGTTGAAATTTTGTTTTACTCAATGCCTCCTAGAAAAATACATAATCAAAACATTATTAATTAATTTTAATACAATATTAAACTAAGAAAAATATAATTTATGTTTTATATAGTGTTTTTAATACTTATATAATTAGAAAATCAAATTCAAATAATTATTAATCCTTTTATTAATAAAAAATAATTGTTTATTATTATATTTTTTTCTACTTTTGAACTGGTAAAATAATGAATTTCAATAATAATTAGAGTACCTAAAAATGTAATATTTATACTTTTAAAAGTTATTAACTAATTCCAGGTTGCATGAACAATCTCTGAACATTTTTATTGAATCAAAAATGAGCTAAAGGTCTCTTGAACATGATTTAGTGGCCTATGATTGGTTCATTAAATTTTATTGAACCATTCAATTAATTAACTGTCCATGCAACCCAGTACAAGTTTATTAAAGATCATATTGATGTAGGTATTTAAACTATAAATGTAGACACATAGGTGCATACACTACATAACAGTAATAATACATAAAAATAATTGCAAAAAATTGATACAAAATATATTATATTTACCCATCCCATCTCATCTCTTTTATGATGTTCAGTTTCCACTTCTTTTTCTTCGTCCTTCGAATGTTTAAAATAGTTTGATTGTTTTTTAGTGGTCTCTTCAATACGTTTCTGAGTAGATGGTTCATAATCTGGTAATTCGGGGTATATATTATCATCAAAAACTTGCTTATCACGCTTTTTAGATTTTTTTAAATTTTTTGGTCCAGTTCGTAAATAAGAAAGGATCTGTGCTAATTTATTAATAACAATATCATTTGTGGTCAATGTGGGTCTGTCATCCATGCTTGGCACATCAGATTTGCTGCGAATTAGTGTTGTTGGAATATCAGTGTCTGTAATATCTTCAGTTAAATCAATTATGTAAGCCATACGTCCAGGAGCGAATGATGGATTACGAAACATCTCATTATCAGAAAGTGCAACTCTAAAAAAAAAATATAACTTTAAATTAAATTTTTAAAAGGATTACCTATTTCTTACCTATATACATTTCTTCCAAGTCTTGTTTTAAACTGCATATCATCTTCTTCTTTTGCTTTCTCTTTTATCGGTTTAGTAGTTGCAAGCTGTTCCATTTCAGTTTCTTGTTCGGTTTCTTTTGCAGTTATTTCGCTTTTGACTTTTTGTAACAAAGCATAATCTAAACCTTTGACCAAGTGAGTGTGCTCCATATCTCCTCCCAAAAACTTAGATTCTTGAATCATCTGACGCCTACGTTCAGCAGCATCCATACCAGATTTCATATCTGGTGCTACAGCTCTATAACCACTGGCAACAGCTACGGGGTCTTGAGACTGATAATCAGGGTTGGCACCAACTCGACGTTCTTTGGCTCTGTCACGATACTTCTCAGCAAGCTCAGCCATTTTATTTTCTTCCTGTTTTTTGAGCTTAGCATAGAATATTTTTTTTTTGCGTCTAAGCTCAGCTTTGTCGTTCGAACCACCAGATTCGAATTTTGATGTAGACGGTGTCTTGGAAGATGGCGTTTCGCTTGCATTGGAGAGCGACGGAGTGGCTGATGGATGACTTGACCTAGGGGTCATAAGTAATCGTCTAAAATCTGCATTGGTCAGCCGTTGGGTCTGACTCCCATCTTGGACTTCTGTTTCTGGCATCTTGATGTTTGTAATTTACTGCTTAGGCTAGTTAGAACTTCAAGATTTCATATTACGCTGTGGCTATTTTCGAGTCCAACTCGGAAGTCCTTTTCGGAAGGCAAATCGAAACGAAAAGACACAACTCACAAATCACTGTACGCTAATCGCTAAACTAAACTAACCTAATCAGTAATCACTTGACAGTAATTGAGTAATGACAAAATCTATTTGATGTTATTTTATCATGCATAACTGGAAACACAGTTTAAGATGTACCTTTAATCGTGAATGAAACGCTTCTGGTCACGGACTAAGATACTATCTTAGTCCGTGCTTCTGGTTCAAGCCCAATTTTAACGCCATCTATGATCCAATATTAATAAATTTAGAATTAATAGGTTTTATCATTTATCATTGATTATACATAGTCCGTGATGTTATCTATAGCACGATATCTATACCGCCGTAAATTTTAACTTTTATAATAGTTTTTTTAGATTTTTTGGTTACAATATGAACTATTTATAAGAATCTTTATAAATGGCAAAAAAAGTTGAACATTTTATATATTTTTAACTAGTAGGTAACTTTTAAATTTTTAATTTGATAAATCTTAAAATGGAACTTTAAATACTTATAAAAACAAATCGTACCTACCACCTACGGATATTTATTATTTCTCAACTGTTATTATAACTACTTATGATGGAACTTGTATAATGTATTACATTTTCATATCTTAGGTAAACACAGAAAATTTTGTAAGAATATCTGACTACAAAATATTATGCATATGTCGAAATTATGATGAATCTTGTAAAAATTTTAACTTTATAGGTATGCCTATAAAAAAAAGTCTGACAAGTATTACCAAACACAAAGATTTCTGTAAATGTAAAAGAATATAATATGATCTATCAATAGAGTATAGACCGTATACTATATAGCAGTGGTCGGCAACCGGCGGCCCGCGGGTCTATTAAATACGGCCCGCTTTAAATTCTATATTAAATTTATTGAAGCTATTTCGATACTTCAACAAGAATTTAATAATCGATTTCAAGATTTCAAACGACATTCGCAATATTTTCAACTACTCGCCAATCCGTTTATTATTGATGTTGAAGATATACCTGTTGAGCTTCAAATGGAAATAATATATTTGCAGCTACAAGACATCTTAAAAGACTCATTCAAGGAACGCCTTTACTTTTTTCGCTGAACTTCCTGCATCATTTTCAAAAATTTAAGCTGCGAAATACTTCAGTATGTTTGGATCCACTTACGTATGTGAACAGGCCTTTTCTCATATGAAAAAAATTAAAAACCCATATCGTTCACGCTTAACTGATGGTCATCTCCACCATGTACTTAGAGCCAGCACAAGTAATTTTAATGTGGAAATTGAAAAAATAATAAACAATATCCAACAACAAAAATCACATTAAGCCTATTAAGCAGTTGTAATTTTCATACTTTTATATTATTATTAAAAACTGTAATTTTTATGTTCTATTAATCTACTATTTTAAAGTTTTAAACAGTTATTTTTTTTCTTAGTAAATAATTTGGAATATAAAATTTTAATTTTTGTTTGGCCCGCGAACTCTTTTTAATTTATGAATGTGGCCCGGGAGTCTAAAAAGGTTGCCGACCACTGCTATATAGAAAGGTACTGTGTATATAAGTTCTATGGATTAATCATATTAAATCATCTATGGCAATCGCCAATTGTCGACATTTGTCAGAGACGATTAACGATTCTAATAACTTCAGTGAACAAAAAAAAAAAATAATCCAACAATAGACGTACAGTACGTTAAACATTATATTATTATAATATACCTTATTTATAACACGAACCCTCACATTTTCATACGTTCAGATTATTTTCATTAAAAATGTCGATACTTTAAAGTTTTAGTTCGGAGCGAGATGAAGACGGATGAAGATAGCCGTTTCTTCAGGAGCGGTGAATATACTGCACGTCTGCACTGCTAGGTTTCACCGGAAGAGTCAATGTTTACGCGTAAGTTTGTTTTCATATTATTTTGGGGCTTAAATTAATTTTTTAGACTTAAATTAAATATTTATTTCTACGGACAATCTATTGACTGGATGAGGTAGGACTGTACAAGCACAATACGTTTAACCCCGTTTAATTAAACAATCAGGTATCACTGGTATCAGTTTTATTAGGTACCTACACTATGTCTAGGGTCACTGGCGCAAGGTATATAAATTAATGTTGTAAATTGTAATAGAAGTTGGAAACTGTAGTCTATTCTAATTTATAATCCAATTATTGTATTAACTATTAAATTCATCATTGAATGATTATTCAGAGGTCACTTGGGGATAAATCCCAAAAGTATAAATATAAATTAAATTAAGAATAATTAAAACACACTTTGTGAAAGGAACAAGATTACTGTTAATATTAAAGTCTTAGTTATTATTTGCAAATAAATACAAATAAAGGATATTTTAATAGCTTTAAACTATTAACAATCATTATAAATAGTTTTTGATCGACGTATATGTATATCTATTAGCTAGTAGTACCGTCTTACTACAAAATTATTATTTTTGAAAAAAAATCGTAACAATTTAATACAAGAATTCTCATAAATTTATCTTACCTTTAAACGAGAAATAACGAATTTATAGTTCTCTGGTATAGGTACTTTATACAAACAGTATTTACTGTACCGTGTATCCAGGGGATGTATTGCCCACAACTTCTCAATTATTTATATTGTACTGGTATAACACTATTACAGCTATCAATACAGTCGTAATAAAAATCAGAAAATTGGTCAGGTATGATATATTTTGATGTAATTCTTTTGAGTAGGTAATTCGCTCAATGATATTTAAATATTTTCACAGATAATCAAGTACGATGACTTGTAGGCAACTAGAGACTGAGTGAATAGGAAGTGTGCGAGAAGGGGGAAGAAGAAAATAGGAGTGGTATATATTCTAGTGAGAACAAGAGAGAGTAAGTTGAGGTGGTTCAGTTACTGTATGATAAGAGGAAGTGTGAGAAGGTAAATTTAAAGGGACAGAGAGGGGTGAGATGACTGAAGAAGAAATTGATTGAAGCAGTATGGAGGTGTAAGGAGAGAGTGGCTGAACTTGTATATAGCTTGTGAGAGAAGGGGGAAGAAGAAGTGTGAAGGTTAGGTTACAATGCCGAATACGTAGGAAAGGATCTTGAATTGCAAAGGCCACTCGACTATTGGGCTGAAACTATACCGGTATCAGTTGATATAGGTTTACAACCTCGACTTATGGGATAGAATAAAATGATCGGTTGCCGGGTGGGATGTGAGCGTACTATTTTCATAATTGACCCACGCGTAGCTTACCAAACGTACGATTAATAGAACCAACCCTATATTGTTACTTTTAATATTAGACTAAATAAATAAAATAAAGAATATTACCTGTGTCGCTACAGTGGTATTTTAATTTTTATGATATTATGTTAGTTACGAGTGTGTAAATAATTTCAAATTAAAAATGCTCGTAAATTGAACTATCTAGGTACCTTTCGTCAAAAACGCAATTTGACAAAACCAAAAAAAAATGTAAAAACGAATGTCTACACAAAAAATATATAAATTATTTATACTTGAACTATTACAATATGCAATACAAAATAATAAAAAAATATTGAAAAATAAAATGTTATCCAAGAAGAGTTCATTATTTTGGTTAAAAGCAATTCAGCATCAGAGGGTTTAAATTCATGTTTGATAATAAGTAAATTTAATCTTTTTTTTTCCTCGATCCATTGAGCGCCCTGTCGGCAGAACCTTGCGTGGGCCCGGTCCGTGCACCCTTTCCTGCTCAATTTCGATGATATGCCGCCCGGATAGTGACAATGCCGCGCTGTGGGTGTCTTACTAATGCTCCGGGGTAAGCCGGCCACTGTGTGGTAGTTAAAGATGAGTGTACCGAAGCGCGGGATTGGTCACTGATCAGGTCCCCGCTATCCGGTCGTCTTGAATTGAGCCTTATGTTATCTGTTGTCGATGGTTGCCTAACCTAATACCTGGGCGATGTTAGTCCTCTCTAGTCACTGTTGATACTTGTTAAACCGCCGGTATTCGGTTTTATACAGTTTGCTATCTGTGCCTACCCCGTTGGCCGGAATTCCGTTTCAAGTATGCACCGCGTGGAGGTGGGAGTAGGACTCTGCTGACCAGGTAAATTGAATCTAATATTAAAAGTAACAACACTAATCCAGGGACGGTTCTAGCGTACTGGCTGCAACGTGTACAATGACTAGTTGAGCTTATCATTGTGCGTGGGTTAAAGAGAGAAATAATTGGTGCGCTAAAAATGTTACATCCTTCTAAGTGTTATCAAGTTGAAGAAGCTGTTAATTGTTGACATTTAACATTAACTGTGATAGGTATGATTGGAAATAAAAGTAATAAGCAGGGCTGTGAATTAAATGCATTAAATATATGCATGCATTTATTAAAAACGTATTACGATATGCACTAAAAGTTCAAAAATATGCTTTGTTAAAAAACTGTGAAAAATAATAAATAATAATAATAATGGCTTACAAAAAAAATATTGTTTACCTAGAAAGGCTTCTTAGCCACTACAAAGGCCTCTAAAAAGTTATAATGTATAATAATAACGTTGGGAAGCTACGGTGTGGCAAAAAAAACATGCAAATGCATTTGATTCACAGCCCTAAAAAAGGGGGTTAAGTGGATGTCGCTCTGCTGTACAGTAGGTTACAAGTAGATCACTGTATAATGGATGGTATTAAATTTGAATTCAATGATATAATATCATTATATACGAAAAATGATTCTGAGCGGAGACGGTATGTCAGTCTAGGATATTTGAAATTATATTGATATTGTAGCGATTTTCTTATTTTGTTGCAATTCAAAAACAAATAACTGTAGATGCATGAAAATTTCACTGAATGTTTATATAAGCATTTTCTATACACCATCTAATTTTTAATATATTTTGACTGTTTTTCAGCTTTTTACGGACGATTTCAATTTTCAAATTTTTTAGTTTTTTTTTCTATTAATATCAATAAAATTTTATTTGTTGGGCCAAAAATAATGAAAATTTAATACAAGGCTCCTGATATATTAATACAATATCAGTTGAAAAATATTAAAAATACATAGGCACAATTTTTTTTTATAAAGCATTTAAAGTTCGAATTTTAACCAAATTCATCAAAATCTCGAAAATTATAAATTATTGTAATTAAACAATTATAAAATGGTCAGTTTTTATAACTAAGGATTGAAAATTTAAAATAAAGATTCTAATAAATAGTACATACTGTAAACAAAAAATCTAAAAATATATAAACACAGTTATTTTTTACAGACATTTTAAGTTTAAATTTGGACGAAATTACATATTAAAATCAATTTTAACGAGTAAAAGTATATATTATAATATTTTTCTAGTATCACTGATAATTTAAGGTTAATAATTAAACAATATGAATAATATTAATTCAACTTAGCAGCTACCGTAAAATAACAATATCAATATATTTCAAATATCCTAGACTGACATATACCGTCCCCGCTCAGAATCGTTTTTCGTATACAATGATATATCATTGAATTCAAATTTAATACCATCCATTATACAGTGATCTACTTGTAACCTACTGTACAGCAGAGCGACATCCACTTGACCCCCTTTTTTTTTATAAATTTTATTTCCTTACTCCTTAAAATGTATTGGCCTGCGGGCTTCAACGTTCCCATTCAACAATTTTTTTTATCTATTTAAATATTAATAATTTCCTTATGTAGATTTTTTAAAAATTAACAACCTGGTGCCATATTAATTTTTTTTCTCACTCCTTAAAAAGTATTTGCCTGTGGGCTCCAACGTTCCCATTCAAAAATTTGTTTTTATTAATTTAAATAATAATAATGATTTTCTTCTTTAGAAGATTTGTTAAGAGTTAACAACCTGGAACCTTATAAATTTTTATCTACTTTTTTTTCTCACTCCTTAAAAAGTATTTGCCCGCGTCTCCAACGTTCCCCTTCGAAAATTTTTTTTATCACTTTAAATATTTATGATTTACTTATGTATATTTTTTAAATATACACAACCTGGTTCCTTATAAAGTTTTTTATAATTTTTTTTCTCACTCCTTAAAAAGTAGTTGCCTGCGGGCTCAAACGTTCCTTTTCGTAATTTTTCCTAATATTTTTTCTCACTCCTTAGAAAGTATTTGCCTGCGGGCCCCAACATTCCCCTTCAAAAATTTTTTTTATCAATTTTAATATAAATGAATTTCTTATTTAGATTTGTTAAACATTAACAACCTGGTGCCTTATTAATTATTTTTCTCACTCCTTATATAGTAGGTATTTGCCTGCAGGCTTCAACGTTCCCCTTCAATTGTTTTGTAAATATTTTAGTAATAATTCTTTTCTAAATTTAACTACTCCTTAAAAAGTATTTGTCTGCAGGCTCCAACGTTCCCTTTCAATTTTTTTGTAAATATTTTTAAATATATTTTTAAACTTTAACAAGGTGGAATCGAAAGAATAATTTAATACCAGTGACCTACTTGTAACCTACTGTACAGCGGAGTGACATCCACTTGACCCAGTTGACCCCCTTTTTTATGAATTTAAATCCTATAGATATTTGTAAACCAATTTTTAAATATTGACGACATGGAGATCGATGCCTGTATGTAATATAGTTATAAAATTCGTATCCGATAGACCTAGACGATAAAATATTGACATGTATTCTAATTTAAGACTTGACGAAGTCGGCGGCTCAATTAAATCCCTTTAGTGAACTCAAAATATATATATTATTATCTGTGCTAAATTAAATTTTGAAGTGTAATATTATGTAGGTATACCAAAATATTTTCAAACACTAGTGTTAACCCAAAATACTTTTTCATTTTTCATTTCTCATTATGCAACGTGACTTTCTGTGAGACAATATTATCGATCTTCCAATACAGGGACGCTCAGTGATAAGAGAATCATGAGCCGCACAATAATGAAAATATGAAATGAAAGTGCAAGGAATAAAATAATACCTATAATGAGCTGCATTATCAACAGTGAACAATATTGGTGCAAATGCAATATCTGGAAGGAAACATTCAGTATCTACTTTGGGTTTTGGCCAGTCTTGTAAAGGATACTTTTAAAAAGTATTTATAGATATTTTCAAATACTTTTTTTTTTTTTCACTGTGTTTAACCTTTTTACCTTGACTTTATGTTCTTGTAGATACCATTTAATCATTAGAATAAAAATGCAGCATTTTTTAGTCTTAGTTGTATGTACCATCAAATACTATAACTTAGGACTCTATAGAAATATTACAATATAATATATATCAATGCACAACGATGAACTATTCTTAAATCAAGAGGTTGTACAATTTGTATTATTTTATTTAAATTTGGCGTCCCTGCACATAAAGTAAGACGAATAAAGTACCTATTTAAAAATAGATAATATTTAATTTTAAATACAGATACGTTCAAAAAAGTATTCAAATATCTACTGTACACAAGTACTTTTTTCAAATTACTTATTTAGAATACGTATTTGTGAACTTAAAAAGTATTTGAATTCTTTTACTCAAGTACCTACTTTACAATAAGAGTAATAAGACTGTCTATGAGTAAGAACTAGCTTGATATTTTTAACTTTGTTATAGACTATAGTTAACATTATTATATGTGTTTAAAAGTCAATAAGTATGTATTATGTTTATAATTGTAGGTACCTACTTCTAGTTATTAGAAAACAATTGTAGTGAATGATATTTTTTCAGCCTTGGTCTATGATTTGGCGCAATTTTAATATATTCTCCCCGGGCGTAAAATATCTTATAAGTTATCTTATAGTTCGGCCTCAGACTTCGATACGAGTCGGTACTTAACTATTCCTATCGGTACGTCGTACGTAACTATTCCATATCGATACGCACCGAGTTTTCCTTCTTGAAAATCTTCATTAGGTATCTTGATTCGTGAAGCAGACGCAGTGTATTACGTTGCACACACGAATGTCGAAAATTCGAATACTACCGGCCGATCTGGCGTCTGTACAAATTAGTAATTACAGTTTACATTTTTTTACGATAAAATATTAGTATTACAAACTATTAGTTAATAATTATAAGTTTACACGAAATATAGTAAACACGATGATAATAAACATTAATAATTGAATAATGAATATTACCTATAAGATTTCTGGCATACAGTACGCCTACCTCGACACGAAAAACTGCCAATAAAAACCAAACTAAACTCATATTCATCCGGCTAGATAGAGCCGACGTGTGCGGTTTTTGTCTTTTTTTGTAAATTTTTCGAATTTTAACTAGGCCCATACCACAGAATAGATTAAATGTATAGATTTAATCTATTCTGTGCCTATACTACGCGATCACTATAATATATTCTACGATTCCCATGGGTGTTGATCGTGGGGGAGAGCTTAGCTTAAGTTACTACTAATTAGTAGTGAACGTGTACATTTTTTGGACGTTATAGTACGGGTTGGATATGTTTTAGTAAAAAGGTTAGATATAGGTACTCAAAAAATCAGGATTTAGATAAAATACATACCTATTATACAATTTAATTGATTCTTCGATGTCGTCTCGTCACTGACATTTCACTTATATTTTATAAGAATTATGACTAAAACATAATATATTTAAAAAAATATCTAGCTATTAGGCCCACAGGGGCAACTGTAATTGGGTGTTGGTCTATACTATCTAACCTAATTTAACACTGGCTACACGGAAATACGGGACATGCATGAGCTCAACAACTTTTTTTAATAGCTATGCCAATTATTAATTATATCCTAAATCCCTATGAATGGATAATTTATCCTAAATTCATAATTATTTACTAGGTAAGTAATTAAGAGCTTGATCATTAAGCTTGATGAATTCATGATCATAGTCCGGCAAAGTTCCCAAAAACTTTCCCTATTTTTTTTTATTAAGATTTATATTATTTAAACTTGTTCATACATCAGTTTCACCATCCGGAACATAGAATAATTATTTATGTGTAACTATCCTGGATGCAAATTAAATAATTAATTAAATGTTTTTAACTAATGTGATATAGTTGGAGAAGAATGGAGAACATTTCTATGTGACATTGTGACATTTTAACATGTGATACCCTTAGATCTAAGGTGATACCACTGAAGCATGAACCAGGAGATCACTAATTGTATTAATTAGTAACTAAGCAAAAATAATATTATATCAGTTGCCCAGATTGCATAAAAAATTGATTAATTTAATGGTTAACTAGAATGTAATGAACCAATCATGGGCTATCAAGTCAAGATTAAGAAACCTGTAGCTCACCATTGATTCATTTAAATGTTTAATATTTGTTTATGGGACCCAGCTTTAATATTCTAATGCCATGTTTGAAAATAAAAATTGTTTGGATAAGCACATTAAAGTAATATTATCAGGAGTCTGGACCCATACATAATGAATAATAAATACATTTAATTCAGATGGAAATTAGTTCAACATTTTAGTTTTTATATACATGAAAAAAACCATACAAAATGTTCTACTTGTTTAAAAACATTTTGTTGACTAAACTATTTATATAGAAGCCAAATTTAATTAGACTAATATTAATTGTTCTTTACAATAAATCACAGTTTATTAAAATATATAAATTCCCTTTATTTTCAATACAATAATAAGTAGTATAGTTACTAAATTATATTACAATTAAGAACAATTATTTATAAACAAAAAAATCACTAATAGCAAAAAAATATTATTAGTGATATTTATAAGCAAGTATAAAATAATATCTTTGGTTCATTTGATAACATTTTAAAATGTATTAAATCAAGATAATATTATAAAATAACATTTTATTTTATAATTTAACAAAAAATCAGCACAGAAATAAATAAATATGGTGCATAGTTTTATTATTTTGTTCATTTAGAATGTTTAGATAATAAGAAAAATAATTTCAAGAAATCAAGCTCCATCAATAAGAACTTTATGAGCAAATTGACTAGGATTTGCCAATAAGTTATTGACTAGTAATAGTAAAGGTGTTCTGTACACAAACAGAATATGTAAATGGCACGGGTCTAATATTATTCTAGTTTGTGTATAAAACTTTAAATAT
This sequence comes from Nasonovia ribisnigri, assembly GCA_027563435.1. Classification (NCBI taxonomy): domain Eukaryota; kingdom Metazoa; phylum Arthropoda; class Insecta; order Hemiptera; family Aphididae; genus Nasonovia; species Nasonovia ribisnigri. The sequence goes on along the minus strand of JANEHU010001052.1, from coordinate 47,861 downwards.
CATCATAAATAATAAACAATATAAAAGTCAACACTGTAACTACACAGTAGTGTTTTAAGAACTTTTAATTCAAGTTTATACATGAAGTGTTTTGTTCATTGGCTGATCAGTCTTTGTAGCATTAGTTTCTTTGTTAGGGTAAATTTTGTTTATAGTAGCTTGATCAATATTCTGAGTCACTCCAAATGGTCGTAAATGGTAAATTAGATATTCGAGAACATACATATTATTAGGATTAACATAATGGAATGAAATTGCAGTATCTGAACAACAATCCATGCCCTAAAAATAATGAAAAAAATATATATAACTGATTAAACTTTAGTACACTATTAATGTTTTCGTTTTTACCTCTACTATTGGATAATAAATATATTTCCAGTACCAAAAACTTGGATCTGTATGCCCAGGTATAAGATGGTGTTCTGGAATAAATGGAAAGAAACGTCCACGACCTAAACTATCTCGAGAGTCCTCAGCTTTTACTCCAACTAATTGAAGACAAATACCTAAAAGAAAAATATTATTTTATTATTTTTTTAAAATTCAAACGCACTTGTGCCAATAGATATTATATAATATATGACAATATTTATGCATAGAGTACATTTCTTGCCTTAAATAATGATTTAAAGTTTAATAAAAAATGGTATTTTCCTGTTATAAGAGACTACTTTATTTAGTCAAACGTCACAATCCAGTTGTAGACATTGTTGAGATTGTGGTAGTCATGATCATGAAACGAAAGTATCTGGGTGATAATCACAATAATAATCGTAGTTCCGTATAACAGGAAAGAATCTAAAAAATAAACTAACCAATTTCTACATCTTCGGCTCCACCATTATCTTGCCGACATTGTTTATGAGGAATAGCTTTTTCAACAAACCTCTTAACAGATTCTTTGCTTAACAAATAACCTAAATGGATTTAAATAACTTAAATTATACAGATGTTATAAATAATTTTTATTTAAACAAATCACAATAAATATAGGGACATAAAAATTAAATGTATTTTTTAATTTGCTACAATTACAATACTTATAATTCATATTTTATATAGTCGGTTATTAATCTACAAAATATTCTAGGTGTTAATTAATTACCTGCACCGCCACTCATGTATCCCTGTTTAACATAGGGTTTAAACCTACAGCCTAAGAAGATTGGATCTTTTGGGTTAAATGAAGTCAACATATACCTCAAGTTCTCTACTACAACATACCTGAAATAATTATACAAATATAAGTATTAAAAAGTTTTTTATTTGACAGTAATTTGATGTATTATTAACAAAATATGCATTAAAATGTACGAAACCCTTAAATATGCATTATATTTTTTTGGATTTTAACTATATGAAACAAATTTGTGTCTTATCAGATTTTAATGAACAGCTTCCTAAGAAATATGCAAATTATTGAAGTTCTGAGCCCTGATTATAATACATTTTGTCAACTTTTTATCAACATAATAAATAAATGTTACAATATTTATTTAATTTTAAAAATATAAAATACAAATTTACTTACGTGTCATCATCAGCTTTCAATACATAATCATAATCATTATAATGCTTATGTATGTACTTAAATGCTTCTTTAGTTTTACCCCAAAGGGAATCTCTACCTTCTTTAACTGGTAATGCAATAGAAGGTAAACTTTTATCTAAATTACAAAATTAAGTTTATTATATTAAAATCAGTAATATGGTGGTAGTACATACCTTTAGCAGTGCTCATAAAAAGTAATGTATTGCAACGTTTACCCCATGTAGCTTTTACATGTCTTGCTTTTTTAATGTGATTACTAGGACTAGTCATGATCCAACAGAGAACTCTAATTCGTTTTTTAAGTTCTTGAGCTACGAGATCTTCATCTATAATTTAATAAAATATAAAATAAAGCATTATCATTAATCAGAAATCTCGATTTAAACAGGATGGTACCAATATTTTAAGGATTTCCCACTAAAAGTCAGGACAGGGTTCATGTATCAATTTGAACCTAACATCACTTTAATATCCTGATTTAATTATATTTCTAAAGCATAACTAGCAAATTTTTCTTTCAGAAGAATCGATTTGAATCTGTTTTGTCTATATTTATACTTCTGCAATTTCTTTGCCCTTTGCTTCCAACCAGTGCCAGCCTTAGGTTTGGGTCAGTGGGGCCATTTGCAATTTGTATGACATTTTATGCCTGGTGTCATAAAAAATTATCTCTTTCTGATATCTCTAAAAAAAATATCTGAGATTTTCTTCAAAATCAATCGAATAATTTTTGAGTATATACACTACAAACATTAATTTGGTTATAAGATATAGTTTTTTTTTTAATCAAGGCCATGTAAACACAACGGTTTAATGCAAGCTTTTACCTGATCTACCTAAGTAACCAATGGAAACTATTTAGAAAATATACAAATTTCTACTATGAATCACAAAATTCATGTTAGAGAACCTCTTTAAGATGTGAATTTTGGAAAATCTTTTCTTTGTGGGTCTTTACATAATATAACAAAACTACTGACCAAATTTCATACTTACAGCCAGGCGTGGACTGGTAAAAAAGGGCACAGGATGTTACATAATTTAAAAGGCAAATAAAAAAAATGTTTGGGGCAAAATTATTTATAAAAATTTATAAAATATTAAAATATTTTATTTTGTTATAATAAAATATTGAAAATATTTAAAAAAAACATAAATAGGTCCCAAATTACAACAAGCATTCAAACAAAACTGTACAATACTAGATTAAAAACAAATCAGATCAAATATTTCTTAGGCAAGGGGTGCTGTAGTCCGAGCCTACTCATAGCTTTAGCAGTTCCAGCTAAGCGATGATGAATCAATCAGTCAAGAAATGTTTTTTTATATATAAATTAATTTGTTTAATTTAATGTAAAAGTATCAAATTAAATTTTTACTTAAAAGTAAAGTAATTTCATTGTAATTTTATTTGAGTAATGAGTAAAGGAACATCATTTTTTTATCTCTAAGTAATGAACAAAGTATCTAACTTACTTTTTAAAAGTAAGTTAGTCAACATTTCACGAAGGGCTGTTTGAATAAGTTAATCATTTTGTAGTTTTCATATTATTATAAGAATTGTTTTTTAAAGTATTTAAAGTACTCTGGATTTCCTCACCCCTATCACCTCATTACATTCATAGCTTTTAAGAAAACTTTTCCGCTTTTACAAAAAAATTTAATCTCTAATACAACAACTATCTAAAAATGTATTATAACTAGTTTAACTTACGAAAGTGCAATGTCTCATTTTCCTCATGGTCTTTCATAACGAGTGAATCGTTGAATGAACCTTCATTGTCATGTCCATGTGAATGACGGTCACTGTATCTAACCGAATCATATGAAAACTTTGATGGAAATATTTTGATATCTTTAAAATGGCATTCAGTAATGGTTACTGTAGTATAGGCAAAAAATATTCCAAATATTACACCAATACAAAAGGTTAGAATGGCATTTTTTTTAATGCCCGGTCGGCTAAAATATAAAATGTCTGAAAAAAAATTACTTTTATTAATATAGCGGTTGGGTGTAGGTACATAATATTCCTTAAAATTTACAATTAACCTAATTAGGTTATTAATCTACATCCTCGCAATAACACACAATTTAAAAGGGTAAAAAAATAAATAGTTAAAATTCTTATCATTATTTTTAAGTACCTATAAATAACCAATAACTATTAAAAAAAACACAACACACTGAAATATTGAATTTAACATAAATTAGTTTAGAAATACAAACATAAATATGTACCTAATGTTAATTAATATTGTATAGCTAAATAAAAATGCATTGTTAATAGAAGAATGGAGATGAATTGTTTCAAAATAAAATTTTTTTATAAAACTGACCTCTCTTTCCTGATGGATAAACTCTTCTTATTTTATGAATTTTTTCTAGATGATTGGATCTTGCAAACATATTAATATATATTTTATTTAAGAATGTCATATCAAAATAAATCAAAATTGAAGAATTATGAATTCACTTTATTGAACTAAGATAATATACCAGAATATAAATTCAACCAACTCATCAATAAATATAATTGATTGCAGCCTAGTGAGAAATACAATTAAAGAGGGGTTAGGGAATAAAGCATTCCTAAGCAAAAATACAAAACAAATTTTTTGAATTTAATTATTTGCATTTTTTTTTTTCATAGAATTATAATCACATAACAAAAATAATATAATGGGATCTCAAGAATAATAAATGCAAAATACCATTTATTTCAAAAATCATTTCCGCTTTAATAATAAAATATTACTTTATGATGTAAATTCTTTATCTTAAACTGTTAATGGTATATAAATATAATTATACTAAAAGAACTGCACTTCAACCAAAAAAAAATACAGAAAAAGACAAATATTGGTAAAATATGGTTTTTTGGTAGGTACTCATTGATATTTTAAATAGTACACTAGTTTTATACTAATTCCTACATTTTCTTTGGTTAGTCATACATAGTAATCAAGTATAACTCGGCATTAGCACTTTTCTATTCAGTATTCACTCTAAACAATTAACAATAGGTAGTAAGCTATAAAGATAACATTTAATATGGTACCTATACGCATTTTACATTTAAACCCAATGAATAATAATTTTTTATAATACTAGGCACGTATAATTGAATAATAAAGAACATTTTGAACAAATAATTTTTTCATTTAAAATTTAATGAGTTAGTAAAAATGTCTTAACGTCATACAATAAATATAATAATAATAATAATAATAATATTAAGTATTATAGTGTAAAAATATTATGATTAATTTTAAAATCATTAATAATAGATTAATATAGACAATATATAAACATACAAAAACTTCATTTAAACTAGTATGGTTTAACACTACAATACCAGGTGATATCCATCTGTGACTACACTAATTATTTTGAAAAACTATTACTTTTTTTCAAAACATTCTTTTAATATAATTTATTTGATGCCATTTCAAAACAACGTTTCTAAAAAATAAATATTTTTTACTATTGTTATCATTTTTAAGTTTTTACTTCTTTGAGTGACCCTATACATATTGTATCTCATAAGTAGAATATTATTCTGAGTATTTCAATGTACCTATCCAGTGGTGTATTTACATATTATTTTCTGAGATGCTATTTTAAATTACATCAAATTATGTAAAATAAATATTTTCAAAAATGTTGTAACCTTTTGAAATACTGAGTGTATACTGTATAACACTTAAATGGATCACTCTGTAGAGTAAACCATAAAATCAAGTAATTGTATTGACTTTTAAATTCAATATCATTTTTTCTTAGAATTCATATTGCATATAGTGTAAACAACAAACTATTTACACAGAACACTTATCAGAACACATTAGTAAATGTTTATAAATCATAAATGTGGCTATGTGTATATTATACATAAATATATAAATATATATTTGAATGTGTGTGTGCTTTTATGGAAATCATAAATTGTTTAAACTTTAATTTGTACAAACAATTGTTTTCCATAAATAGGTACTTTTAAAAATATTTTTTATTTAAAATAAATCTTCCATAACTACACTCAAATATACATTGTTTTTGTATGGATAACTAAATCAATATTATTATTATAACATATATAATTATTAATTATAATGTACACCTACAATGATAGATATTTATATATTATTCCTAATAAATGTTGTAATTTGAAGTAATGGGTGCATTTATTACATTTATGTAGATTTTATATTACATTTTATGGATTTTCACTAATAAAGTAAAATCGATAAAAACTTAATATTTTTTCGCCTTGCCTGTTAAATTGACTATACAAAAATGTTTTATATTATGACAATATTGATTATTACATTTTTATTTTTATACTATGTACATTTCAAATTATGTTTAATTTTTACCAAACTAATGATCTAAAATTACAGTATTTTATAGGTAGATATTAGTATGCTAAATTAATTAAATAAGTTAATTAAGTACTAAAAATATATAATACATAAAAAAAATATTTTCTTACCACTTTTCATCGCAGTTAATTTAAAATAACTTTCTTTATTTGTCGCTAGTTCTGAAAAAATATTTATTCACAATATTATTAATTATTTATTTTGTTTTTAAAAATGTACGAAATCAAATGTTTAAGATAGTTAATTCAATAGATAGATATAAAGTTAGTATTACTAATAACTAATAAGGTTGTCGTATAGTTATTTTCTTTTAAATTTTAGTCAATAACTTCAGGACCAACTCTTGGTTCTAAGCTTTTCTGTAATTTTAATATAAATAGCCAAGTAAAAGTCCATAAATTTAAAATTGTATAATATTTAGTTAAGTACCTATAAGATACAATAAGTAACCAAACCAATAATAGCATAAGAGTACAACTATGATACAAGTTCTAATGAAATACTCACATATACAGTCATGAACCCAAATTTAGATTTCTTATTCATTAAAATTATGACAACAAAATAATAATAATTATTGTTTAATAATTATTTTATCTTATTGAGATGTCAACTGTATAACTGAATAGTTCATAAATACTTGTTAAAAATATTTGCAGAGGGTACCACAAAAGACCACTTAAAATAAAATAAAACTAGGAGGAGAACCTACATATTTAAATGTTTTGACCTTTATTACTTACAATTGTCTGCCCACTAAATGTTATTGAATTACAATTGGAATATATTTTAACTACCTAAGGTAAATATTTTATATTTGTTACAACTATAATAAATAAAAATGATTAATATAGGGTACCTAAATTCTTATTAAAATTATAAAGTTAACAAAAAAATTAGATATCATAATGAGGAAAGTACCAAGATGATTAATTTTAAGCAAATTTACTATTATAGTTACTATAGATAAAAAAAACACAAACTTAAGAATCCAAACCTAACAAATTATTTTACACAAAAAAATTCTTTCTTTTATAATTATAAGTACCTACCTAATTAGTAATAATAATAATTTAAATGGGTAGTTTGGTATTTATTAAGATTTATAATACCTTAGGTGGTAGGTATATGATTTAATTATTTCTAATTGGATAACAATTACCTAAAAATAATATTTATTAAGTAAGACATTGTTTTAAACTTTCTTAGTTTGAAAATAGTACCTAAGTTAAATTTTCTTTTAATTAACTTAAGAATAATAAGTAGGTTCATGGGTATTACTCATATTTTATTTTATAAGTGCTACCTAGGTACCTACTTATTGTCCTTTTAGTAAAGACGATATTGTTTCAAACAATATCCAATGATTTCTTATAGATATTTAAATTTGTAGTTTTCATGCCCAAAATCCAGGTAGTAAATATTAATATTTTAAATATTTTAACCATGTTATTAGATACAGACGTAAGATACTTTGATGGCAATATTCTATGTGGATGGTTAAACTAGTGCCTATCAATGTTGGTGTATTATTAAACAGCAATGCATTGAAGTACCTAGGCACATGTCAAAGGTTCAAAGGTTAGACAGTTAGGTAGATCACTCGGGATATTTTTTAGGAGGATATAAACAATTTTGAGTTTAACGCATTCACACCGCTAACACCTAGGTCTACCACATCAAAAGTAGCGAATGGATATCGACAACGACACCAAGCAGGGTGTATATCGTACACCTAACTACTAAGATTAGAATACCTATCTCCTACAGGGGAGTTTGACACAAATCACAAAAATACATGACTGACACAACTCAAGTGCCCCAGGGTACGTACCATAGTAGTATCATAGACCGTGTTCTGCGGTAGAAACGCAGACAGAGAGCAAACCGTCGACGAACGGGGAGACCGCTCACATCCATCCGACCATCCTACTTCATCGTGAATTCGGGACGTGACAGAGTGTGACTTGAGCAGGGTTGAAGACCGGCGGCTTGGAGGCGTTCGTCGGCGATGTCGGGTCGTCGTAAACGACGTGCATGACGATCTCGACAAACACGGGCGACGACTGAACCATAGATGAATTATGTAATGTAAGAAAAAGACTGAACGGCGACGAGAGGAGGAAACCGAACCGAATATCGCGCTAGTTGTTGGAGTGCACCGCTTTACGATATCGGCATATCGCGTTCAACGACGGCGCGTTGATATTATAATTTATAACAGTCACTCGTCAGCCGTCCGTCCAGTCGCCGAGCTCGCAAACGCTTATAATTATAATAACGATAATTTTTTATTATCCATCGTTACAACATCGTTATCTCTGTATATTATGATATGCGGCCGAGCTATTGCACAATTTGTTATACCTACGCACGGGAAATTCATTAATAATTTTGTCGCTGCTGCTGCTGAAAACGATAACGCACAGTCCCGCCGCCGCCCGCTGTTATCGGCAATATTAGAAACGTTAGAACGATCGGTTTCCCGACGGGCGACGAGTGACGACGACCACTACAACGGTACATCAATATTAATCATAGACTTATAGAAATGTTGAGAAAGGTTTTTATAAATCTATGAATATTATTGGTAGTGTACGTAATATTTGATATAGTCGATTTTTTAATATTATTGACCGCAATGCAATATTGGTTTATTGGTATTCTAACTTTTATAATCCCAACTCATCGAACGCGGTCGGCGGGCACCCCGAGAATAATTAAGACGATATAATATATAATAATATTTAATGGTAAAACGTTTACTGCGATATTATATAATTTTTTTATGGCCTATGTGATTCATACAACATTGAACAACCGACACTGATAAGCTTGATTGTTTTTATTTTTTTTTCCATTTTGTTCTTTTAGTTTAATGGGTTTTTTCATATTATACATAATTTTCGTACAGCCGAAGGAGATAACAGTTTTTTACTATCCACAACAGTTTCGTCTCCTCCAGCCCATGTTGGACCACCCGGCGACCAATGACCATGCCACATCAATTATTGTTATGTTACAGTCTACAATATTACGCTCTATGCACATATTTTTTAATATGCCCGTGATTTTAGTATTATACCCATAGACCTTATACTATAAGATTATACTGTGATTATACCATTACCATGAAATACTGCAGTATATTATTCTTATTCTGTGGTAATAGTACTCATAGTACGTCCACAGAATAGATACAATGGTACGTCGTCAGAACGAATTTAGATAATATATAGTATTCACTAATCAGTACTCAGTAGCCAGTTTTCATCAGGTGTTTTATTCTGTGAACTGTAGTACTACTAATACTATCATAATATGTTGTAAACCAATAAATAATTTATTTACTTTATCATGGTTTATGGACTCATGGTAATAGGGTATAAATAGCATGTAGGTAGTGCTAGGTACTCATTATATTTTATTAAGTAGGTACTAAAATATTACCATTGATTATAAATACTAGTATTTATAATCAATGATGTTACTTATTATTACCAGTGGTGTTTTGAAGGGTATACCTACAACGTTTACAATTTTTAATTTAACTACCATACACCCTGTAAAATTAGTACAAATATGCACGTATACGGTCTTGTATTCATAGTTTATTAAGCAATAAAATGTATGTATCTACTCATGAAATGAACAGAAAAACAGTAATTCAGTATATTTTTTTTTACCCTCCTTGAACAAATCCTGGTTGCGCCACTGTATGCTCCTATAGACGTATTATAGTCGTATACTAAATTAATCCATAAATCCGGATAATTCGGGAAATCCGGATAAGAATTTGATTCAAATCCGGATTTGGATATCCGAATATTCGGATAATTCAGATATTCGGATTTCATACCCATCCCTAATACTAATATACTATACATCATATTATTATATTATAGTAGTCTATAAACCTAGTAAAAAGGGCACATAATACATATAACATAATATAATTATATTACAATTAAATATAATATCCTAATATGCAATTTGATCTACAACCGAGAAAAAAATAAATGGCAAAACGAATGGCTAAAAATGAACAGTAAATTAAACGAAATAAAAAGAACAATAGAAAAATGGAATAAGCCAATGTCTCTCAAAATAAGAGATGAAGTTGCATTAAATTGCCTAAGAGGTAATAATAGGTCATACACAGTGGCGTACTCAGATATTTTCAATGGGGGGGGGTTATATTAAAAATTATTCATACATACATACATACATATATATATATATATATTTATCAAAACGATTATTTAATTGTTTACAGTACAAGATCTAGTTTTCTTTTATATCAGAATATAATAACCAGCTATATGTAGTTAACCAGTGATGTTGAAATTTAAGTTTTCTTGCTTTGTTAGGTTCTAGTATGAGTAAGAAACATGCGGAATCCATGAATTTGTAAGAACCTAGAAAATGGACCGCAATAAAATTCACAATACAACATTTAGCATAATATAAATTAGTAATTATTATATGTTTTTCATAATCAGTTATGTTACCATCCACTTTTACAAACATACCAACATCATTAATTCTGGATATAACAGTATTTGAAGATGATGTACCTGTAATACCTAATTCTAGACTAATTTCTTGTTCATTGTTAATATTGTTGGTTTCAACAGCTTCCAAATTGTTGTCTTAAAAAATAATAATAATAAATAAAATATAAATGTTGAAAAAATATTCTTATATGTGATCAATATAATAATATGTGTATTGTATTTATATTTATTAGTTAGGTATTACTTACCAATTGAACTGCTTTGGGCGTTTATGTAGTCTTTTTAGAAGTTGATGACATGAAATTATCCAATGTTAATTGCCGTTTATTGGACATTTTTAATATTATTAACAAATAACAACACAATAGTATAGACTATACTACTATAGAATAAAACACATTATCACGGCAACATAACACAACGTAATGTCGTATAATAAGAATCCATAGGTATAAGCAAGACAAAATAATAATCATATTATCACTATTTATACTTCGTGGAATAATATTATTCTTGGGTTATTCTAATAATAACTTCGGCAGTGACGGTTATCTTTGATTTTTATTTTTCAACAAATATGTTATGAAAATAAATTATTTAAAATGTTTAACAATTTTTGTATAGGTATTCATTTATTTAAAAAGTTAAAGAGGGGGGGGATGTTCACCCCCCCCCCCGGTGTGTACGCCACTGCATACACTACACGCATACTCATCTCATGAAAAAAAGCCACAAAGAAAATGTCTTACATGCGAATATGCAACCTCGATCAAACTCATCATTATAGAATTTAAAGACACGCAAGAGGCCCGAAAAAAATACAACTTACCCGAGTACCTTCGCGACACACTGTGCCCCAACGAAGAATCCATCCAAAATATATTATAATTTACGAAAAATAGTTTAAATTATATAAATACCTATGTTCTATATGTGAAACAAGCCAATGGTCCCGTCATCGAGGTTTTCTTCTTTAAAAAAAAAATAAAAAAATATATTTATAAAATTTAATTATTTAACACGTTGTATTTATTATATATTTTATGTTATGGCTTATTGCCGGTTTTTTCGATATAACATATTTTTATGTAAAAAGGTTTAAAAAGAAAGTTCATAGCACATTAACATGCTACTCGATATTTTCTCTCTACAAAGAAAATCTATGAATCATAAATATGTTTTTGATAATTGTAATAAGTAACCATAACAACGAAAACCTTACGAAAAATCCGTCAGAAACATATTATTTATATTACATGTAAAGACAAATTTTTTTTTCAAAACTAAACATAAATTGTTTGAATATATTTTATAATTTGAAAATGTTCCTTTAATTTAATGTTAAGTTTTGTATTTCTGATTAATCCTTTATGTTGTTACTTATGGCATGTAACATTTTTGTTTAATATTTTTATAGGATTACAAAAATAATATAAAACGGAATATTTTGGCCAGGGTATATTCTAAGAATATTTGTCAATAATGAAATTGCCAAAAACTCCAAAATGTTGCAATATAGATATACTTGTATGCAATAGATATCAACATAATATGTATTGGGCATAAGTATATTTATTTTAATATCTTTTAAAATTGATTTTTACAAGACATGTATGTTGAGTCCTCAGTTTTAATTAATATTTGCATCTACCTAACCTATATAGTATATACCTAAGACTTACCTATAATAATAATAAATAATAAATAATACAATACTTAAACTTTAAAGACATTTTCAATAATATGGGTACAATGTTAAACATGTATTTATAATTTTTTTTGTAAACTTTTGGTAATTGAAAAATTAAAAAGAAATAATAATAATACAATTCGCCATTAGGTATATATTATATACAATTATGAATTATTATTTCTCTATACTTACTATATTGCAACCGCCAATCGATCTCCACTGTACGTTTTGGTCAGCGTCGAATTAATAAATTAACTATTATTATACTATTATATTTATTATACTATTCTTTAATGTAGGTAGGTATGTAAATTAATGTAATCTTTTAAACGATTGACGAATTAGCAATTTTAATTTTTAATTACATTTCGTGTTTACATATTACAACGAAGATTGAAGAACGACTGGCGAGTGAGGACTGCTATATTAAAAAATACAAACGACAACGGAAATACGGAATATTCAACAATATCATGACATTTTATCTTCAAACTTCATTTATCCATTCATCAACCCAACCATCGATAACCAACGACCCGAAGAGCGATAAGAAACGGTTAGAAATAATATTTATGATATTGGATGATTCAATTTGAATCTCCGCGACATGCGTTTACAGGCCCAGCATGGCGTAGATGTGGAATTATACATTTATACGTATTCATCATGTTAATATAATATAATTTTTTTTACAGAATCCAGAATACTGGGTTTAATCCTTAGCTATAGAAAATTTGATCAATTTTTAACTACAAAATAATTTTTAAATTTTATATTTTATTAATGTTGACAAAATTCGAATTTAAAAAGCTTATAAAAAAAATTATGCTTATGTATTTTTAGTATTTTCAACTACTATTGTAACAATATATCAAGAGCCTTATATTACCTACATTTATGCACGCTTTTTGGTCCAACAAGTACAATTTAATTTATATTTATATGAAATAAAACTAAAAAAAAATTGAAATTTGAAATTGTCAGACAATTCAAAATGAGTCAAAATGTTTTCAAAATTTTCCCGTGTATAGAAAATTCTAATATAAACATTCAGTCAAAATTTCATATACCAACGGTTATTTCTTTTAGAATTACACCAAAAACCAAAATCGATTTTGTCGAGAAATTTCCCGTTTTTCCTTTTTTTTTTTCATAGCGCTTTTAAAAATTAATGGTAATTTTAAATTTCGACCTTCCCAATGCGGCAATGCACCAACTAGAGTCAATTTTCCATCTAACAAGATACTGAAGTTGAAAATAGTAGGTTGCTGTTCGGGCCGTTAGGTTAGGCGATTGTATTCTTTAATCAAACGTACGGTAAGTATTCGAGTAATAATCTTTTTTTTTGTTTTGTTTTTAACACCAAAAAACACTTAATACTGGTTGTATACCCTTTTTGGTACTGCAGGCGATGGACAGCGCGCTTATTGGTCGCGGTTGTCGGTTGACTAAATTTCACAACATGACGACACAGCCCGGAACGACCTGTTCATGCTCTTATCGGTTAATTAGCGACCGCCAAGACCGAACAGTAGCAATATTTCGACTACTTATAGTTTACACAGAAACAAATAAAAAAAAAATTTTTAAAAAAACAACACATTCTTGTAAAATCAATACATTCATCGCTTCGCTCAGAATCTAAAATAAATATTTATTGATGAAATTGTGTTACTAAAATGTAAGCAGTAAAAACATTTATCTATAGATAATTATACATTTATACTCATCAATTTGGGTTCATATAATGTGACTTGAATCTCACACTATTTTGACCATGCTTAAAAGTTAAAGTAAATGCTAAAATATAATGCCATAATAATATAACTTAAAAAGGATTTAGACTTAAAAAGTCGCAACTATTAAAAAAAATTAGTTACATATTTTGTAAAGGACATTTTATCACTCAGAACGTTCACCACTCAAGATAAAATTATGAACAGAAGAGTCCACTATCTCATTTAACCTCTTTGTGAAGACGTGAAGTAATAATCAACATTTAAAGTAAGGCATCCGACATTTTTTTCTAATAAATTTTAAGTTGTATATTGAGGGATAAATCACTTTCAGAATTCTCCTCCCCAAACCAGTAGAATATCAAAACTTAATTAGTTATTTCAATCCACATACATATTGTAGTTGTAACAAAAGCTGTTTAAACTAAATTGTATTCTAGTAGTAATCAGACATTACTAAGTATAGAAACTTAAACGTTTATAATGTAGGTAAACACATGAAGTTATCGAAGAACTTAATGATACTGTTCAGTGTACAACTTCTCAACCCACGGGCCCGTGGACAAAGTGATACTCGGCCACACACACTGGTCAAGGGTCTTAGCCAAGGGTTGGCAAATTTAAATTTATCCTGATTGACATCAACATCCAGATTTTTATATGATTTAATTAACGCCAATACGTCTGGTCCCCTTAAGCTAAAAGTCAAGTCCAATTGATCAGAAATCCTTTTGAAGAAGATTAAGTCTTAAAAATGTCATCAAGTGACTCGTTGATTGATCAATCATGTGACCAGTCTAAAATTCTATTTTTAAACCATATCATATTGGTACCATTCTGGAAAGTATTCGGCAATAATATAAATCAATTTCCAGCCAACTAGATTCACTTTCCCATCGAAGAAGATACTGAAGTTGAAAATTCTAGCATTATTTCAACTATTTATCGTGTACAAAGACACAAAAAAAAAATTGTACGTAAGACTGTTTTTGGAAAAATTTTAGTAGCACGAAAAAAAATAACTATATAGAAAGATTTAAGTTCAAATACATTTTCACCAAATGTTTATAGGTACCACTATTTTTCATGCAAGATAACATTTTCAAAATATTTTGAATTATATTTAATTTTTAAGTTTGAAAATGTAATACAAGATTCCAAAATTCCTCACATAAGTAATTTATTCATATACCAACTAAAAATATTGAAAATACATAGTCACATTAAAAATTTTTTTATTAACGTTTAAAATTTGAATTTTAAAGAAATTTGTAAGAATCAAGAATATTTGAAAACGGTGGTTTTGAGTTAAAAATTCATAATTCATTATTTAAGATTTGAAAAATAAATACATGATTCTTCATAAGTTCTTTCACCTTTGACAAAAAGAAAACAGTTTATCGAAAGTCACATTAACTTTTTATGAAAATCTAATTTTTAAGACACTGGATTTTCACTAAGATTGGCATTTATTTCTAGATTATAATCACAGAATAAATAAAGTTTTATTTAACCTGTGTGTGTGCTCAAATGCAGATCTAGAAATTAAAAAGGGAGGAGGCAATATAGATGTTCGATTATTAAACATTTCTAAATGTCAATAATAAGCATACTTTTAATATAATATAATATGTTTTAAATATAATACTGCACCCCTCACCTCTTTACTTAAATTAATAAACTGAAAATTAAGGTAATCTTTGAAAAATGTTAAGTACCACTCTCTCATATATGAAATTTAATTTTGCTATTTTTTAAAAAAAATTTCTTACACATAATATAGAAAATAATAACATTTTATTGAAAATAATGAGTAATGAGTAAAGCATATATTATTGCATCAATAACTGCAAATTAAGTATTTAAGTAAAAACGTGGGATATCACAGGTTAGTACTCAGGGGCGGACTGGCCAGGTGTGCTAGTGTGCCGTAGCACACCGGGCCGGCTAAATATATGGGCCGCTGGGCCGCCGCGCCGGGGGCTTATGAACATTAATTTGATCCAAAAACATCTTCTGAAGCTGCATCATTAAGAGATAAGCTTTGTGATTTTAATATCATCTTAACGGCTCATTTATTTTTAGAAATATTTAAAATTGTTGAACCAACATCAAAATATTTACAAACAAGCAATTTGGATATGCTGGCTGCTTGGGAAATGGTGGAAAATTCTAAAGAAATGATTGGAAAAATAAAGTTTTCCTTGGTGTTTTCTAATGCAAAACAATTTTCTTTTTCTATGAATAACGTACTTTTAGAAACAGATATTTCAGAAACTGTGATTGTACGAAGTGAACTGCCTCAACCACGAATACGCAAAAAAAAGAATAACTTTGATGAAACTTGTGCTGATGAATTAACAAATGCAAATGTCGTAGATAAATTTCGTATAGAAATGTTTCAATGTGTTGTCGATCAACTAATTAGCAGCTTGACAAATCGTTTTTCAACTAATACGCACATTATAGCAGATATCCAATACCTAATTCCAAAAAATTTTAAAAATCAGCTCTATCCGGAATATTGTTTAAGCACTTTATCTGATTTGGTTGGTATCGACCGCCAGATATTAATTTCTGAACTACAATCATTTTCAAATGTCTATGAAAATATTGTAGGCTCGTTAAATAAAAGAACAAAAACCATTTATAAAAGACTTGAAGTTAGTAGTAAAAGTGATGACGATAATATTGACACTCTTCAATCTGATGAAGATGATTTTGATTTTAATATGAGTGCGGACTATGACTATGACATGAACGATCAGAACAATAGTAAACAAACTCAAACAATATCAAAGGGTAAGTATACATCGTACATACATTTACGATTCTTATAAAATATACAATAATACCTTTTGGCTATTTGTTTATTAAAATGTAATGCAATTTTATTAAATTATATTTATTTCAGGGTGTAATAAAAAAGAAAACGTCCATCATAATGAAGATCGTTGTTTAATATGTGTCCATAAGCTACTCAATTCTTTAAATATGCACTCTTCTACATTCAGTAACTTATACTCAGTGTATGAATATATTTTAACATTGTCATGCACTCAGGTAAAATGCGAAAGGTCTTTTAGCAAATTAAAAATAATAAAAAATAGACTGAGATCATCTTTGGGGCAGGATCATTTAGAAATATTTATGTTGATGTCTATTGAGCGAGACATTTTGGAGAATGTAGAATTTTCAGATATTCTCGAATATGTAAAAGGTACTTCAGATTTAATGAAAAAAATGCTTACCTAAATAATGATGTTTGATAATTTTTATAATATAAATTTAATTTCTGCGTACAAATGTGGTTATATTTTTTCTGTATATTACATTGATAAATTGGTAAAAATTGTTTTATTGAAGAAAAGATTGGTCGTTTTTAAGATTCAATACACCTATCCTAATTTACAGAACAAAGGCAAGGTAACCTCGAGTTCTACTATCTTTTTTATTTTGCTTCAATTTGAATTAATATGTAACTATTACATATGTATTTAGTGCAATTACTGTTATAATCACAATAAGGTAAGTATTTAGTTTATTTTCAGAGGTCCTACAGTCCTACAGACTACAAGATGAACAAGTAGGTATATTATATTTAATATATTTGATAAACTACCCGAAAAAGTAGGTAGGTATTCACTATTCATAGAGGATGGTATAAACAGGTTGGGCCGGTCGTTTATTGTTGTAGAATACTGGGCCGCTTACCTCCCAGTCCGCCCCTGTAATAGTACTAGGTGTCTGGATGTTTTAATCTAAAAAATGTAAAATACTTTTCTTAATAATTTGGAAAAAAACACTTTGACATAATCGATTATTTTGTTGTAGTTCAAAATCTTTTTACTGTTCTTGACATTTTAATTTTAGTTTTAGTTTTTTCTATAAATATGAATGAAAAAATGTTCTCTGTCAAAAAGCTTGAACATTTTAAACAAGGTTCCTAACAAGTTATTTTTAAAAGATTTTCAAAAGTATTAAAGATACACAGCACATTTATGTGTTAAGCATTTTAAGTTCAACATTTCAAATTTTGTTAAAAGTTTATAAAATCTTCAATCTTTATTGCTAAAACTTGAAAATTTAATACAGGTTTTTCATAAGTAGCTAAAAATAAATACAAGATTCCTCATAAATTCTTTCACCTTTGACAAACATAATATAAAGCAATACAAATATATGAACAATATACTTAATAGTATAGACTGCCTCTGTTCAGAATTGTTTTTTGTATGCAATGAGTTATCATTGAATTCCAATTTAACAAATCTATTACAGTAACCTACAATTTAAATCCTCAATGACAATATAAACTCAAGCCGTTCTATAAAGTAGAGCGACTACCTCTGTTTTTTATCATGCAATTATGGATAAACAAATTTGGTGTTTATAATTTTTTTTTATTTATATTTCAGTTTGTGGATAAATCATACAATATTTTATTAGAAGTAATATTATTTACTATTTACCTAGATGTTTGAAATTACATGAAAATATGTTTATCATAAACAAATGACACATTATTGAACATTAATTTAAGATTTCATACTTATAAACTTTAAAATAAAGTAAATTTCAGATAGCAGGATTACATATATTTAAAAATATTTTCATAACGTACATGTACATCTAAAGACAAAAACTTGAATAATTACATCTCAAATTACATTTTAACCTACAAGAAGTGTATTGTCGTTAATGAATTTATAAGGTGGTACTTCCATGTTTGTTGGTGCAGGTCCTTTACGAATCCTTCCAGCTGCATCATAATGTGAACCGTGACATGGACAGTAATAACCACCCCAATCTCCTGCATTGGCAATTGGTACACAACCTAAATGAGTGCATACTCCAACAATTACCAACCATTCGGGCTTTTGAACTCTGACAGAGTCGTCTTCCGGGTCTCTGAGTTCAGCCAGAGAAGTATTTTGTTCCGTTTCGATTTCTGCAGTTGTACGATGTCTAACGAACAAGGGCTTTCCTCTCCACTTGATGGTTGCATTCTTGCCCTCCGGTATATCATTAAGGTCAACTTCTATGGAAGCCATGGCCAAGACATCAGCAGCCGGGGCCATTGACAAGACAAACTTGTGAACGATTGCCTTAGCGCAGAACATTGTGCCAGTGACGGCAGTACCCAGAACCATGTAGGTAAAGGCATTTCGATTTTCGTATGTGTCGCGGTTAGAAGCGCTCGGATCCTTCACAGAGTTACGACGGTAATCGGTATAATCCGGGATCTTGAAATCGGTGTGGACCAAACGAATTTGGGTCGCGGTAACTGCAGTTAATGATTTCTTGGATAGCAAATTACTTTGCAAGGTGAAGTTGGTCAGGTAGATTGGCCTAGGCGGCACAGTTTGTTTAGACGGTTTACCTGGGCACGGCGTCTTGGTGGACGTGGTCGCCACGACTTCGGTACATCCTTTCACCGCAGTAGAAATATTACGGAACATGATGAACTGCCTAATAGGTATTAAAATAAAAATTGACGATTCGCCACCGTTGACGAAAAAAAAAAGGTCGAAACTAGGGCTGACCTTACTTGATATTTCGATCTATTATCACCGAATACATATGGTATATTGGTATCGTGATAAAAAAGTGGTAGCAAGCAGCTGGTAACCATTTAATAAGCTGCGGTATTCCAAGATAACAGTAGTGCCAAATTAGTTCCAAGGACTGATGATTTTTGTACAGAACAATTTTGTGATTTTTGCAAGGATCCTAGTCAATATTGATTAGACATTTATATTTATTTATTTCATACTATTTAAGGTATAATATATAAGGTAGTTTAGGTAACCAATTGTTATTAAATATTTTGTTCATGAATTCATGAAGTACCAGTCCTGCCGTGACGAGTAACAACTAACAATATTAATATAATATTATTGTTGATTAATATTTTATATCTATAATTGACTTCGCCCGTGCGACTGTTTGAGTACTTTCCATTCTATAAAGATTAAGGGTATTCATAATATTATATTCCTAAGTGTTTTTAGGTCGCTAACTTGGACTAAGTCGGTGCTTAGTGGAAATGTTGATGTATTTTTTTTAAATATATGTTGAAACTGGAATAAGTATTTTCACCACATCACAACTATTAAATTAATTTGGTATAGTACGTTCTGTCAAATAAAATATTTTTTGAACATGCATTTAATTTAATTTTTTTGTACTATTTCACTGTATCCATAAGATAAATTTAATTCTAATTCAATTTGATGAAATATTATGCAACGCTAAACTCTTTAGTATTATAAATATTATGATAACGAGACTAAAATTATTCTATCTCACGGATATATAAAAATAGATAAATATATAGTATTTTTATATACCTGTGTTCTATCTATTATTATTTATTAACATTTATGGTAATATCAGAGATATAAATAAACTTAAATATAGACACTAATTCATTAATGATTTAACTTTGATTAGAATCGTTTTTCAAAAACAGATTTATAATTTATTGATTTAAAATTTAATACATCCATTAGTAACATGTAACACTGATCCCATTATGAAGCAGAAAAAGTTGACAAAGAACAACCTTGGTTATTTTTTTTTTATATTAATCTGTTTCAAAAATAAAAACAATAAGAACATGGTATAAGCTAAAATAAAATAAAAATAAAAAGGCAAATATGACAGATTGCAGAGGCCTCCCAGCGGAGGTACTACGACATGAGTAAACGTTTTGTTAGGCTAGCAGGTCACGACACCACCGTCTTTTCCCTGGTTATAAAATTCCATTTTTTTTATATGATAATATTACAGGAATGAAAACCAACTTAGAACAACTTTTAGATAAATAATAACAAATTACATTAATTCACAGTTAGTTTATTTAAAATTATAACATGCCTAAGATTACAACAACATTTTAGTTACAAGTTTATATTAATGGAAACATGAAATTAAAAATTTCGGTACAAAAAAAAAAAAAAAAATATCAGATAAATTATAAAATAAAATGGCAGTATAAAACTGATTCAGTATCATAAAAAAAATTAATACAGTTTAAATATATATATAATTTACCATGTAATATGATGTTTAACTAAAAATGTCTTTGGCAGTTTGATACAGTTAGATGCAAGACATATTTATAAAGTTTTTTCTTCAAGCTCTTTAATATAATGAATCTTAAATTCTTCAAATTCTGCCTTTAACTCCTATAAAAATAAATCATAATGATTAATAAAATAAAGCAAAACTTTAATAACAGTTATTTAAATATTTCACTGTCAATGTAAATAATACACTACATTATAGTGTTGTAATATCAATACTAATACAAAACTTATTATATTTGTACAATTTTATAATTTAGACCTTAAAAATATAAATATAAATTTTTTTTTAACAAAAAGTAAAATCATAAGTTATTATTACCGTAACTAGGGTGGATCGATCCCATATTTGTAAATACTGACTAATTTTATTATCGAGTACGGAAAACAAATCAATAATTCCGTCATCAATATTATAAACGTCTATTTCATCCCAAAATGACATTATATCTTTGCATATGAATGCGTGAAATAAGGTCTTATCAATCTTAAGTTCTTGTTTGGGAATGATTGGTAACAACTCTATATATAAATAATTATAATTAAAAGAAATAATAATAAAAAATATTTATTTAAATAAGGACAAAAATAATTAGTTTTAATTATAAATATTACTAACCTAACTGATTACTTTCATTAGGCGTAGGACTAGGTGAAGTTGACCGGTCCACCCACACCATAGAATGGTTGCTATCATTACTACTTTCATCAGCTACAACTAAAAACATAAATATATTTAATTGCTTGATAAAAGATGAATAAAAAACAAATATGTTGACCATATGCTAAAAGTAGCAAAATTATAAAATTAATAATTTTACATGCAGTTTTATTAATAGAATATACATATTAGTTATTTAATACTTACGACTTTCAATTCCATTAATTGTGGGATTACTAGTATTCTCATTGACTGTATTGTCATCATGTTCCTGAATCAATAGGAGAAAAAAATTAGAATGTGATAAAGAAATACAATATCTACAAAAAGTTATCAACTAAGTATTATTTAAATTCATGAAAATTATATACTTTTGAATTTTTGGAGTATTTTTTTTTCTTAGGGGTTAAACCTTTTTGCCACATATTACGACGTTTTTTCCTCTTGCCATTAGTTTCTTCATTATGATCTGCAAAAAATAATATTTTACTTATTAATTACATAAAATGGATGAAACCTAGTAAATAAACCTATGGTGTTTTGGTTGACAATATTCTCGTATTCAAGGACACAATTATATTATTATAGTAGTATTGCGCGTATTATTATATACTTAGGTTTGAAATAGTGTTTAATAAGGTCTCAAAATTTAAAAATGTCAAACAATAAAATAAATTATATTCTTCAGAGTATACTATGAATAAATTTGAAATTAAAAGTTTGTTTCAATAGCTACAAAATTACAAATTCAATCAAAACAACAATTCTGTAGAATTTATTGCAATTATAAATTTCAATATATTATATAGAAGTAAAAATAGTTAACAGCTGTAAGGATAGATAATTGGTTTTGCAAAAAATTAATCACACAAACAATTTTGACAGAATTAACAATATAACTGTAAAGTACAATCTGTATTTGTTTGCTAATAGATTAATTATTTGAGTCTTTAACAAGTTAATTGTTTAAAATGTGTTTTAGAGGGATACATTTTTCATAGAATAACAAAATGCTTTAATACTGATACTGAGCTCATAACTTAAAATAGGTCAATTTACATTAGTAATTACCGTCTTTATCTACTATTTGATCTTTCTTAATTGTGTGTACAAAATCAGGAACACAAGTTTGTTCAATCTCTGTAGCATTACGTTTTTTGCGCTTATCTCTAATATCTCGACAAGTATCTTCAAAATCAGAGTCCATTTCTGCTTTGATAAAAGCGTATGCTTTATCTCTTAAAGAACAAGCTCTATGTCTGATATGTTTATCTTCTGCACTTTTATCTGGGTTGTACTCCAATGCATTTCTTACAATAAGATCAATATCATCTAAAAAGTCTCTAGCACAAATGTAGCTATGTTTATCGATTTTACTCATAAGAGTTTCTAAATCCATAGGTTCCTTTATGATATCTAAATAATCAGGTACTTCTTCTATGTCAACTGGCTTTGTAAACATGAAAAATCTGCAAAATCATTTATTTACACATTAGTTTGTATCATTAATTATTTAGAAATTGGTTGGCCCAAACCTTAGATAATGTATATGGATGTAGCCATCAAGCTAATTATTGATGCCATAATGTATACATGGTATGAGCATGAACCTAGAGGCCCAACTGTATGTACGCATGCGCGGAATTCTGTATGGATAGGTTATCAGTCATTCACGCATGCACAGTAAAACCAAGGATCTAGCTTTTCCAGTCATTTTGGCATACAATTTAATACACAAGACTATCTTAGTCCGTGGTTACATCCATAGTACATAATCTAAGGTCCAAACCAGTGTAGCCCAGTTAGGGGAACAAATTTCTTGTATCTATGTTTAAAATATGTATGACAACTACCAGAAAAAAGGAGTATCTATGGATTTAAAACTATTAAAATGTTACCATACACATTTAGTAATAAGAGTATTGCTTGATGACTAATATAAATATAGTTTCTGAATTAAAGGTGAATTTTTAAATCTAGATTTAAATTAAGCATTATGAATATTACATTTTTGTTATAGTTGTGGAAATACTAAAATAGTAAGTAAACATGTCTACCTTTAACATTTTAATATAAGAGAGGTTGAATTTTGAAATTTAATTATTATCTTAAATCACTATTAAAAATTTTAAAGAGAACTTTCTCATGAAAAGTACAGTTGAAAAAACTTCCTTAAAAAAAAACTTACTGTTTATTCCGAGCAAGTTTTGCACAAATATCTCGTAAAAATATTCTGAGTTCTCTTAATGTGTTTTCTTCTTGACAAATAATATTTTTTAATTCGGATTCACTTAGTTTTGGTGGACTAGGTATAGGAGCAATAGGTAATTCTTCTAATGATTGTTCATTAACTATTATAGGTGGTGTAAGGGCTTTATCAAGTAACAGATTGAACAACGATTGTACAGCTTTTTCCGGTGGATTGGGAATAGAGTATTTTCGTTTATCACCAATAAATAGGTATGATATCTGTAAAAAAATAATAATTAATTATATTACATATACCACTTATACATGTTTTATTATTGCATGCAATTCTTTACTTCTTTTGGCAAATCCTTAAAATCATAAAGTGATGTTGCAAATATGAACACAGGAAGAGTAATATCTAATGATTCCAATAATTCTAAGAATAGCTTTTGTAACGAAAACGTTAAACTGGTCCAAAATTCACCTACATTTGGAATAAATAAAATTGCAGGAAGATGTTTAGGAAGCTCTTTAAAAATCTGAAACATATTAAGGCGATATTCAGTAAACAAATAAGGTACTTTACAAATGGATAGTATTAATAATGCAAGGAAAAATGTAATACATATTTAATTATTATTTAAAAATGCTTGGTTATTATAATTATTATGTATTACATTTCTGAAGGTTAATAATGTAGTTAGTTTATACCAGAGTAAATATATAATAATATTATAATAGTATTACCTGTACAATAGCTTCCTCAGGAGAATATGCTGAATTGCTATGTAATGTTGTACAGCTTAATGTATGCCTATAACAATTTTCAAAATGCTGTAGAAGCGCTGGAACAACCAAAACATTTTTGGAATCCGATAAGCCATGAACCAGAAGGCGAGGAGCTTTGGCTACTCTCAGTCTAATATGCAAATAATAAAATAAAATTACAATTTAAAATGTTTACAATATACATTTTTATATAGATCAAATATAATATAGCAGTATAATTAATGTACGTATTACTTTTAATATATATTTATTTATTATTTAATTAACGCCAATCGGCAATTACATAGTTGGTAGTGTATACAAGTTATATAATGTATATATTAATATACATTACCTTTGATTTGATTGTGAATTGAGTTCTGGAAATATTTTACTTATATAGGATATAAAATCCTCCAGTACACCTTCATATAATGGACGATAAATATTTGGTAATTTTTTAGGATTGAGCACAACGTTTCGCTCAGTAGTTGGTATAATTTTACTCATAGCTTTTTCAAAATCTTCAAGTTTTACCTAAAATGAATATTATATTGGAGTATGAAGAACACACTTTTAGTAAAATTGATTAAAATTAAAAATATGGCGGTTGTCTAGGAGAGCTTTTACAAAAATATTTGATTTAAAAAACACAACTATGTGCTTTTTAAAAAATTTAATTTAATAAAATAAAATTAACAATACCAGAATTTTTTCTAAATCTAAGAGTAGTCTTTTTGATGTTTTATAAATTTGTGGATATGTACGGTTTAATGCCTGCAATACTGATTCAGAACACAGAGAATTCAAATCAGCACCTGTATAACCAACAGTTTCTTCAGCTAGTTTTACTAATGTTTCATTTTCGGGAAGAATTTTCCATTTGCTAGTTACAATACGTAAAATTTGTAATCTGTCCTGTAATAAAAAAAATTAAATTGTAGGGGCAAAGGTTTAATTTATCATAATTATTCAATGTTACTTTGTCTGTTGGAAGTGGAAAGTACAGCTCTTTATCAAATCGTCCAGGTCTTCTGAGAGCAGGATCAATAGAATCAATACGATTTGTGGCGCCAATAACAATGACATCTCCACGGTTTTCTAATCCATCCATCATAGCCAACATGGTCGTAACAATACTATTATGTACTTGATCTTGTTTCCCCGAACGTACTGGTACTAAACCATCAAGTTCATCAAAGAATATAATAGAAGGTTTCATTTCTTTTGCCTGAAAATAAATAAAACATTAAAACTATCATATATTTAGTTTTTACATACTGCTATTGCAAAATATAGCAATTAAAAATATGGACAAAAATGAATATGAAATATTTTCTATATAAAAGGAAGTTAGAATTCGAATACCTGGAGGTTAATCGTATAAAAATGTATTCATCAAATATTTTAACTAGTTAACTTATTTTTTTATAATTTATCATCATAGATATAACTTATTTTAGTATCAGATTAGGGATGTATAAAAATTGGATTATATTTAAAATAAAGACTTAACCACAACTAGTATTGATTATCTCTAAGTTTTAAATAATTATTTGAAAAAAAGCATTTTACATTGAAACTTAAAACAATTTACCTTATCAAAAAGTAGTCTAAGTTGTCTTTCTGATTCACCAACCCACTTACATAATACATCAGCACTTTTACGCACAAAAAATGATACTTTTTGTCCACCTTTACTACATTCATTAGCTAATGCTCTGGCAAGTAATGTTTTGCCTGTTCCAGGTGGTCCATGG
Source organism: Nasonovia ribisnigri (assembly GCA_027563435.1). Lineage (NCBI taxonomy): Eukaryota > Metazoa > Arthropoda > Insecta > Hemiptera > Aphididae > Nasonovia > Nasonovia ribisnigri. The sequence goes on along the minus strand of JANEHU010001052.1, from coordinate 21,505 downwards.
AAAATCACTCCTTTTGCAGGATGTTGTTGAAACATTTCAAAAACATTTCTATAAATCATTGGGAAAACAACCATTTCTCGAAGACAGTCAATATGTTCTTGTAAGCCACCAATATTATGAAAACCAATGCCACTGTCTACTACAATTGGTTTGATATCTTCTAGAGATGTTTTATTTTTATTTTTATCATCTCTAGTATGACCTTTGGGTTTTTTAATAACTTGAGTTTGGTTAACAGATGTTTCTAAATCATTATCAGATATACCAGAGGAACTTGAATCAGATGATGATGAAGATCGACGTTTTCTCGGACCATTCACCATTTTTGAAGGAGTTTTTATAGCTCCTATAAATAAATAAAAGGAATATATAAAACCAAATAATACTATAAAAGTTGATTAAAAATAATAGGTTTATCAACACAGTTTTGAGAAAAGACACTTAAAAGTAGTCATAGATGGTAAATGGAAGAAATTATAAGCTGCATAAATAATTTGATTTTAGGAATCAGAAAAAAAGTTGTATTTTTATTATTTTAAAACAATAAACAATAATAAGGATAAATTATAAAATGTTCAGAAAAATATGCATAGAACCAAATTGAAATGCTTCATCTATACATTTTGTAACAATACAATAAAAACAGTACTACTTTTAATTTATAACAAAGATTAAATATATCAATATATTATGTACATTACTTTTATCAGTTTTTTATTATTTGAGATAAATCTACATTTTAACAACTCCTAGCTATTCAATTATATTTTTGGTATATAATTAACATCATTTTTTTGAAATCAAGCAAGAATCGTTGTTTTTTTCAACAAAAATATAAATACTATAATATTACTTAAATAATATTCAAAATAATAATTGTTATAAAAGTACACAATTATATAGTAACTAAGATACAAGAAACACACATTATGTTTCAGATATCAACACACATACAGGATTTTAATATCATTATGAATATTAGTTAATTCTACAATTGAAAATTTCAATAAAAAAACCAGGGAAGTAACTCTGATATAGTATAGTACATGTTGAGCATACCTTGTTATCCAATAGGTAATGGATATGGTAAATTTTAACTAAATGAGCAAACAAAAATTATGTCAGCCTATATTATTAAGGATATATTATTTTTTTATTAGTAACACTATAGGTTCAATTATTTTTTTCAAAAACAAATTGGTAATTAAAAACTTTTATTAGTTTATAAGTCAATATTTATACACCGTGTATATAAAGTGGTATATAAAGCTTGAAATGAATTTAAATATTTTGAAAATTGCATCATAAGTTGGATACTGAAAATAACAATATATATAGTAGCAAAGAACTTCAAAGCCATAAAAATATTTTTTTTTGATAATCTTATTTTTTTAAACGTATTATTACCTACCTACATAATAATTAAAATAATTTGGTACAAAATTTAATACTTTTGACAACTATAAAAACTAGTGACCATATTTTCGAAATGTTGTATTTGTGGTAAAAATAATTTATGAGGAACTATAAGTTAAATTTACTTAAGAGTAAAAAAATTATCATACTATAAAAAAGTATAACATTTTTAAAAATTGTATTATTTTGTCAACACTAATATAAATATAATATTTTGTGTAAATGTCTAGTCTCTACAACCATTCATATTTAAGCTAACATAACAAAATTGATTTTGTCAATAACTGGTTTTGTTGTTTTACCTTAATTTTCTTATTGAACTTTCTAGATTATTTTGAAAAGTTATGGGAATCTTTTACTTTTCTCCCACGGAACTACTAGATACAATTTTTTACATGGAACCAACCTCAAAGTTGAATATACATTGAATTATTTTTAACTAGAAAGCAATGACATAGGACATACAAAATTGTATTGTTTTTATTTTAATGGAAACCCTTTTTTTGTTAAAACATATGTAGTTAAGCATGCTGAAAATGATGGCAATGTCAGAATTTGGCGGTCGGACTTAGTATTGAAGTTATAACTATTTGAAGTCTAAGACCCACCCAAGCTGGTGATTTTACATAAAAATTCAAGGGATATTTCCGATTGTCTAAGTGAGTGATAGTCGCTGTGTATACGAAAATATTATAATTTTCAATTAGCTATACTTTAAAGTTTGACTGCCAAATTCTGACTTCACCATCGTTTTCAGCATGCTGAACTACATACATTGTAAAAAACAAAAAAAAGGATGTCCGGAAAAACAGAAAAGTTCCATTATGAAAACAGAATGTGAAAAAAAAAATTATTTATTGAGAGGATGTCACTAAAATTTGTTGTTTCCATCTTACAAGTGCGTAACATACCAAATTAAACGCTCAGTAGATCACGTTAAGCTCTATTAGTTTAAAAATTAGAGTGAAATGCCTCTAATAAAACTTAAAGGTAAGATTATTATCCAAGCAAACTCTTGTGCTTTTTAATATATTTTATTTTTAAAGCGAATAATGATTATTTTAAAGTTATAAATTGTTTATACATCTTAAAATATTCATAACTCGCTTTAAAATTAAAATATAATTAAAATCCAATGAGATTGCCTAGATAATAATCTTACCTTAACATTTTTATAAGGAGTTAATTTACCACAGTTTTTAAACTAACGGAGCTACATGTGATGTGCTAAGCGTAAAATTTGTTATGTTAAGCACTTGTAAGACAGAGATGACAAATGTCTGTGTAACATCCTCTCTAATATAGAATACATTTACTGGAGTTTATAATTTTTTTTTTACAAATTATAATCCACTCTGTCCAGCTAAGGAATAGCTGATTCTGTGCATCGCCATACTACAGCTTGCCATCTAGACCGGTTCCACTATATTTATATGGCAGGGTGTATGGCATGGGGATGCGTAAAAGAACATATTTTTTTTTGTATGTGGTGTGTTTTTTTGCTAGGCAGAGTATAGAGTAAATTACTTAAGAGGGTGCATGATATTATAATATAAATCAGATAAAATTCAATTGATTCAATAAGTACCAACAACTCAATTTACCATGACTAAATAAATAGGTGGATCACAACTGTGATACACATACCATCCTTACCACGTTTCTGCTTCTATATTTTATTGGCATTGCCAATCAATGAAATGCGGAGAACTTTGTGGAACGGTTTTGTGTGTAGAACAGTGGGAGAAGCTAAAAAACCGGACAATAACTGGTTTTTTGTAATTATACCTATCATTTACTCATGATTTTTACTATGTTCATTAAATCAAACGGTACATATATATATAAATAAACTAAAATATGACACCTAAAAGAATTGTTTTAGTAATTATTAATGAACAATTTAATACCTATGAGGATAACTAATTAGTAAGAATTATACTATAGGAAAATAATAAAGTTTAACATTTTTTTAACTACTCATTATCATAAATCATAATAAAATATAATAGGTAACTATCAAACTTACTTGTATTTTTCTCTGAATGTATTTGAAATCTTTGGACCATAGGTTTAACCTTACGCAAACTGTATCTATAATACCTTGGTCGATTGGATTGCCTGATGCTGCATTGTTTTAATCTTATAGTCCTCCTTTTTTTTTTTCCATTCAACTTCTTAATAGATGTTAAATAATCTTCAATATTCAAATTATTCAACTCTTCAGAACTCATGGATTCATCGCTACTTTGTTCTGTGGCAGCTACAAAATTGATTTTTACAGAATACATTATGATCTTTCAATAATTTAATAGTAAAAATTATACTAACTATTAGGTTTAGCTTGATTTTTATTTCGTGTGCGTTTTATACGAGTATACAAATCAACATTATCGACATTTTGGTCATTAGATTTATCACTAGCTTCAGCTACAGCTCTTCTTGTTCTTGGACGACTATCATTAATTTCAGTTGTAACAGACACATGTTTAGTTTCTTGTTTAATACTTAGTGTTGAGTTATGATTGGTTTCTTCATCTTCTTCATTTTCTTGGTTATCAGCATCAGCTTCAGCATCAGCATTAGCATCATCATCTTCTTCATCATCATCTTCATCATCATCTAATTCTTGTTTCAATCTATAATTTCTGGTAATTCTACGTTCAACTAAATATATATTATATTTATTAGGTTTATACTTCACTATTGTGGTTAAGAAAAATTATGAAAATAAAATAAAGTTTACCATCTCCTTCTTCATTAACCATATTCGGATAACCTTTAAGTGCTTGAGAACCAACAATCCAAGTGTCGCTATAATTTTCATACTTTAACTTTCGTTTCCTAGTACTTCTTCTAGTTCCTTCTATATTGATAAAATAAAATAATATTATTAAGTACCTAGGTTTTTAACATTAAATTATACTAATATTTTACCAATGGTGTTCGAATCATCTCCTTCATGGCGATCATTACTTCCGCGTGTATGATGCATAGATGTAAATTTAGACCTTAACATTACATATATCAATAAATATAAGAATAACTGTTATATATATTTAAAAGGATTGATTATACAATAATCAAAGAGGAATATTTTACCTTGTGTGAACAACCGGTGTAAAAATTTGATCATCTGATTGATCAGATTGACTTGTAAATCTGCTCCGGTTTCTCATTATGTATCTATAAAAAATATTAAATAAAAGTATTTGGCTAAATGATTTTTATTACTAGTATACATGTATAGGCAAGCGCTGATTTGTTAAACTATTTGTTGTATTGCATAGATAATTTAAAACAGTTTTTTTTTTTAATGTCACATATTATAACTAATGTTCCTGCAGCAACAGTACAACATATCTGTCAACAGTTTTTACATTAAATATTCTAACTTTGAACTGTTTTGTTTAGGTATTTATTAATTTATTTGAGTTAAAATTTTTAGTTATGCTAATAGATGGATTGTAATAATAAATATGGCAATAGAATCAAATTTTGAGCATCAAACTTTTAATTGAATTAAATATACATCTAATGTATTAGGTATAAATTATTATTTATCAAAATTTAACTTAGGAGGAATTTTTGAATACATAATAGTTATACTAGATTTGTATAGCTGATAAAACCTAGAATTTATATTTTAGTTTTATATTGCATGTACACGTTAAATACCAAGGTTAAATATCTAGAGATCGTTTTATTCTAGTTATATTAAAGCTGATTAGATAATCAAATATACAAACTAACTACTTCGGATAAACATAAAAAAAAAATGTTTTGACAGTTATGGAACAACGGTAAGCGAGTTGAATTCGACATAGGTTCACAATAATAATGTTATGTTGAAATCAAAACCACTGAAAACGTCTTCTATTCAAACACGTAAAAGTAAATGTCTCAACAAAGCAGCGGTTAGTCAGTGGAGTGCGAAGAATATAAAATCGCCGTAGCACCGTTGGACGGACGACCAAGTCGTCAACAATTAACAATCGTCTTGTAACCGCGAAAACAAAAAAACACCTACCGATGCTGTCACACGAAGAAACGTCACGAGTCACGATTTCCTATATTATGCACATTGCAATTTTGCAGCGATCAATCGGAAATGCGTGCACTATCTACAATCACTCGGCAGATACGACTACGGACGACGTGCCGAGTGCATTTCACTTGGCAGCCGCGGTTAGCGACCTCGTTGATAACAACACGCAGTCGAACACTAGAATTCGAAGTAAAAAAACAAAAACAAAAAAACCCCGTGTGAAAGACTTGTCGCAAAATCGAACGGGCGACGTGAAAATGTGACGGGAGAAAATAATAAAAATAACAACGAACTAAGGTAGCATAACATCGACGTTGTTCGAGAAATTCCGCCAATTTGCTATTGTGTTCGGCAGCGTTAGGCGCGCACGCACTCGCACACACACCCTATACCTGATAATAATAATAATAAAAATAATAACGACGACGATCAGGTCTACTGGCCACATGCGCCGTCGGGGTACTGGGGTGGCTTCCCGGTAAACCGTTTTCAAACTCACTATAGTCGGTGGTCGTTCGACGGGATGTCGCCGGCCGTTCGGGGGTCAGGGGGTACAGTTGTAGCCAACGCCGACCGGGCAAAAGGGTGAGTGTCCGTCCTCGGTGGCCCGCCTTTGCGTCTAGTTGGAACTCGGATTTCTACGTCAGGCGTTCGCGGGCCGGGCGCTGTTGTTCGGCGACGTCAAAGGTCGCATGGTCGTCGGACGAGGAGGATAATTTTGGGTCTTGTGACGCAGCACGACGGGCTAGAACGCGAGTGATGTGTACATTGGCGAGGTTCAGACTTTCAGAGTCGCAGTACTAATAGCACGGTACACTTTTCTACGAGCACCGCGAGAGCGAGCCGTCGACGGGACGAGTGGAACGGTTCGATACTTAGATAGCCAGCGGCCGCGCTGTGGGTGCTGCACTGCTGCGTTCGGCGAGCCAGTGGGTGAGGAGACGGCGGCCGTCGCGAGAGGGTTAGATTTTGACGGGGAGACACCGTGAGACAGAGAGCAAGCGTCGAGCTGGCCAGGAAGGCTGTGTGGACGACAGTGGAACCACTGGACCTTTGGATAGTGGATAACTGAAAACTGGAAAAGTAGAAACTAGAAAGTAGAAATGGAAAACATAACAATGATATTATTGATACAATAACGATTTGTCGTCAAACAAAACACTGAAAACAGCTGAAGTTGCAGCTGTCTTGCATTATGGCCAAGAAAGACTTTTTACAATCTTGCAGGTGGCTATACTGTGCGATCGTCGTGTTTCTTATCACAATTAATCTATTCTGTGAAATAATAGCATAGAACCATAGACATAATAATATATTATGTCTATGCATAGAACCACGGACTAAGAATAGATAGAGACTAGGACCGGAAACGGCGGAAACCACGATGTTGAGAAGATATCTTCTCTACATCGTGCTGGAAACGATATTTTGGGTAGGTGACGAGGAGCCGGCCCTCAATAATTGCCTCGGTCCTTCTATCCTTCCCTGACCAAAATTGGTACCCATCTAACATGCACGCTATCTGCTTGGTAAAATATCAACTATTATGATTTTGATTTTCAAAATATATAAATTATAAATATAAATATAGCCTTTAGGTAGTTGTAGGTTCTTAATAAAAACTAAATACTATGGACACATGTATTTTTTAGTATTCTGATTTATTAGTATATAAAATATAATATTCTAATTAATATTTATATTATTCTTATCATCATTCAATTGCCACTAGGTAGTGTTAAAACCAGCTACCTATGTACTAAACAACAGAGGCACTTCGGGCCTGTTAAAAACTTGTTCGTTACCAGTGATTTCTATCATTAATTGTATAATATACTATACTATAAAATCAATGTTTCTATCTTAGTCCATGATAAACTGATAATAGTTTATTATTTATATCTGTGATTCTGAGTACCAAACCACAGACTACTATACTACACATAAGAAATCTGTGTCACAAACTCATAATAGTTTATCAATGTTTGAAAAATCTGTACAAAAAAATCAACCATAGTAAAATGAATAAAAAAATTCTGAAGAAGGGTGTGGGCGCCCGCAGGCAAACGCATTTTAGAAAGCAAAAAAAAAAATTAGAAAATAATACACTTATGAATTACAGTAGGAACAAACACTTATGAATGCAAACTACAACCCCCAGATTCTTAAACAGAAAAAACAATTTTCAATAGTTAGTTAATTTAAGAATGATTATTCAGATTATAAATGCTTATTATCAATGTTTGAAAAATCTGAACAAAAAAATCAACCATAGTTAAATGAATGAAAAAAAATTTAAACGCTGGGACTGCAGTGAATTTTGAATAACAGACCAAATATTTTAAATATAAATAAAAAAAGTTTTATATCAGCTATTTTAGTTTTTCAAATATTATTGTATTTTTTGGAGAACTTAATGAACATAACAGTATAATAAATCAATAACTTCTCATATGACCACTACTTGTATATTATTGTCGGTGTTTCGTATAATAGCTGTATTGACAATAAGTAAATCTGCGTCAGCTTCGGCTTGGTGAACAAGAATACCCGAAGTTAAAAACCGGGTAGAGGAAAAATAGAAACAAGATCTTATGCTGTTGGAAGTCTACAAGAACATTTTAAAAATGAGATTCAATATTTTATGTTTATCCATATACGATTGGTGGATGTGATACTTGTTCGTCAACACACAATGCAGTGTTGCATAAACAATTTATTAAATTAAATGGACCGATCGTGGGCTACTAAACCTTGTATATGAGAGACCATTGACTCACTATATCGATTCAATATTCATTAAATGTTTAGTGCAACCCGCGGCACTAGAGTAGTTTTATATTAAGTTATAGTTATGCCAATAAAACTAAAAACAATATTAATTATTAGGTATTGCCAATGTGGCGGATGCCGAAAAAAATGGACTCGCATCAAAAATGTAGCTAAATAACATATTATACCTAAAGAGTTCCTTGTTATTAGTTTTATAGATTTAGATACTCTGAATAATAATCTATTTTGAAGTATGAAATAAAAATGAATGGTCTCATCCAAAGAAGTAAGAAAATTGAAAACTGATGACGATGTCACACTATAATATTTATCATCTATGGCAAACGCCAATCCTGGTCATTCGTCGGAGACGATTCGCAGTTTTAATAATTTCAGTGAACAAAAAAAAATTAATAGGCCAACAAAGAACAGACAAGTCATTAAACAATAATTTTTTACCTATACAACATTTATTCATATATTTCAATCTGTTCAAGTTAATTTCATAAAATATCTCGATACTATCAGCTCAGAGCGAGATAAAGACGGATGAAGAAATAGCAGTTCCTTGATATGAAATCTGTACTCTAGATATGGCACATCTATATTCAACCCGAAGAGTCGACATATACGTAAGTTTGATTACCTATTCTTTAGGGCTTACATTTACATTTTAGTCTTAAAATTAATATTTATTGCCACGGACAATCTGCTACTCGGGTGACGTTGATGCATATTTTACGTGCTTATAAAATACGTAAGCACAGGTGACGACGGCACATGCAGGTCTTAGAATATAATAATAATATATTTATACAATTAATTATAAATTGTTTTGAACATGACACACACAGGCGTTCTCATGTCTCGCAAAATAAAAGCTGAAAATTAGTTGAAGTATTTAGAAAAATGCATTGTGTAGGTATTTACGGAAAAGAATAATGAACAAATACATTATGATGAATTTTGTACTACATTTACAAGGTTTTTTGAAAAAAAACATATTTTTATTAATATCTATCAGAAATAAAATGAGGAAATTCTTGAATTTCTAAAATATTCTTGAATAGATTAAAATCAAAATAAGCGGGTAAGTGGGTGACGCTCTGCGGTACAGAAGGTAACAGGGGGACACTGTATATTATATGGTGTTAAATTTAAACTCAATGATGTTGTAGGTACCTATAGGTAGGTAATATCATTGTAAACGAAAAAAAATTCAGTGGAAGACGGCTTGTCAGACTTGGATATTTTATATTGTTATTTTTAATACGTTATATTTAGTTGAATTAATACTCTAAAAGTTTCATACATCTACGAATAATATTTTTAAATTACAACAAAATAACTAAAACTGTTATTCTTGGTTTTAATAATTTGGTTAAAAATTTTAACTTTTATAATAGTTTTTTTAGATTTTTTGGTTACAGTATGAACTATTTATAAGAATCTCTATTAATGGCAAAAAAAGTTGAACATTTTATATATTTTTAACTACTTAGTAGGTAACTCTTAAATTTTTAATTTGATAAATCTTAAAATGGAACTTTAAATACTTAAAAAAAAAATCGTGCTTACGGATATTTATTATTTCTCAACTGTTATTATAACTACTTATGATGAAACTTGTATTACATTTTCATATCTTAGGTAAACACAGAAAATTTTGTAAGAATATCTGACTACAAAATATTATGCATATGTTGAAATTATGATGAATCTTGTAAAAATTTCAGCTTTATATGCCTATAAAAAAAAGTCTGATAAGTATTACCAATCACAAAAACTTCTGTAAATGTAAAAGAATATAATATGATTTATCAATTGAGTATAGACCGTATACTGGATACTGAGTATATAAGTTCTATGGATTAATCATATTAAATCATCTATGGCAATCGCCAATTGTCGACATTTGTCAGAGACGATTAACGATTCTATTGTTATTCTAATACCTTATTCTATACCTTATTTATAACACGAAACCTCACATTTTGTTACGTTCGGGTTATTTTCATTAAAAATGTTGATAACTTAAAAGTTTTAGTTCGGAGCGAGATAAAGACGGATGAAGATTGAAGATTGCCGTTTCTTTCATAACGGTGAATATACGTCTGCACTGCTATGTTTCACCGGAAGAGTCGATGTTTACGCGTAAGTTTGTTTTCATATTATTTTGGGGCTTAAATTTATTTTTAGACTTAAATTAAATATTTATTTCTCCGGACAATCTATTGACTGGGTAAAATAGAACTGTAGAAGCATAATACGTTTAATAACAAAAACGTAATGTATAAAATATGTGAGCTCGAACAATCCATAGGCCGTCTTTGTTAATCGTTTCTCTACGCCAAGTTTAATACATATCGATATCTTTTTTTGCATATTATACTTACTGCTTAGTGCTTACTACCTATACGCCGGATAACGCCTTAAGTTTGCGCGTTTAAGTATTTAAAGCAATATATAATTAATATGTATATTTTATTAGTATTTACACCTATTTTAGTGTATTTTATACCCTATATATAGGTATTAAATATTTTGCAACTATATATTTTAATATGATTATAATTAAAAAAGAATTGCACAGTTGTCGTACCAGTTGCTATAGATCAATCTATGTGACATAAAATAGGAATTATTCATGTTTTTTTTAAAAAGTTTTTTCGAAAAACATGCAATATATTTAACGATGAACTGTTATATATTTTATATAGCTCATAAAATTAATATATATTTATTGTTCATACTAACCATACTGAATAGCGAAAATGCGAATAGCGGATGTATATACTTCATTAATGTTTTTTTGATTGAATCGTGTAAATAATTAAATTAAACAATCAGGTATCACTGGTATCAATTGACAATTATATCTACATTATTTTATTAGGTCACTGGTGCAAGGTTAGGTTAGGTTAGGTTAGGTTAACAACGAGCTATCAGTTACAGCGAGAAAAACTAGCTAGCCTTTGAAACTCGTTATAACCGATTTCTACTGTAATTGTAATATTATCTTAGTTATGCGTACAGCAGCTGTATAGGTACTACAGCTAGCATAGGGGAGTCGAGTTGTATGTACCTTTTGTTATTTATTTCTGTAAAATATACTACAGTGAACCTAGTATCTAATAGAGTAATACCTAACTATAAATAATAATATTTATAATTAATACGCCTTCGTCTTACAAGTGTGTATACACAAAAATGCTATAGCATTGCAAATTTTAAGCTTAACAGATCACGTTTAGCTCAGTAGTCCGTTAGTTTAAAAATCTGAGTGAGTTAACGTTGTGTAAAATTTAAAGGTAAGATTATTATAAAGGACATCTTATAGGATTTTTGTTATATTTTGGTTTTAAAACGAGTTATGGGTAATTCAAGATATAGAAACAATCACGAATTTTAAAAAACTCATAACTCGCTTTAAAAATAAAATATTACAAAAAGCCTATATGAGATGCCCTAAATAATAATCTTACTTTTAAATTTTATAAAACGTCAACTCACTCAAAAGTTTAAACAAACGGACTACTGAGCTAATTGTGATCTGCTCAGCGTAAAACTTGCAATGTTACATACTTGTAAAATACTAAAATATGATAAAAAGCCTATGAGATTCCCTAGATAATAATCTTACCTTTAAATTTTATTAAACGTTAATTAATTGGTATTAATTTAAAAATGTAATTAATTTTCTTATACAAGTATATAACATTAGTATTTGATTATTATTCATTATACTTATTATCATAGGCGTGCGCAGGATTTTGTGTCGGGTGCAGCATACGTTTTTTACCTGCCCTGGCTGCCCTACATATCAATAAGCAGCCCACTTATTTCCCTCATCATAGTTATAACTTATAACTTATAAGAAATATAGTTAACAAAAAGTAATAATATTTTTGAAACATAGTTTTCGTTTCGTTGCGCTAGTTGAATGTTTATCGCGCTATTGCAGTTTTGTCTGTACTTATCTGTTATATATATGTAGTGTGTTTCATAGCATAAAGAATAATAAAATTATTATACTATGATGTGTACGGTCTGATTTCTCCATCAATAATATAAGACCTATATATTTTTAGACTTATAGTATTGATAAAATTGTATTATTATTTTACATTTGAATAACATTGAATATTTATATTATAATTTAATTTTAAATTCAATATTTTTAAAATTATTCATTCTATATATTCCTATCAAATACATATCTACCGACTCACTAAATCCAAAATGAATTGTTAGGTGCAGCGGAAGCAGCATACCCGTGAAATAAACACAAAATACTAAGTTGGGAATGTAGTATACTGTAATGAGAAGTAGAATATATGAATATAATATACTATAAAACTATATATATTCTGGGTACCATACTACTAGTGACCTCTTTAAAATAATGTCCTTAATAAAATGTTCAGTATCTTAAACTGTACATTTTTGTATAAACAATTACATAATATTATAGATTGTCCTGAAATTCTCGAGCGTTAAAATTTTAGAGTTAACCAATCTAATTCCAGAAATAGTTCATTATTTTATCTTTCCTCTACTTCCTCAAATTATATTATGCTATATACCTATTCCTGCAAATATGCGTATTACTTCAGGTACCTAGTTCAAAGACAACTTTTGATTTATTTATTTAATAATACAATATTTAATTTGTCAAATATTTTATATAAATTTTGTTTTTATTTTTTTTTCTCTCATATTACTCACACTTTCTTTTTCTTACCTATGGTTATCAGTTTTCACTTTATTGTTCTCATAATTAATTATGTTATTCATACCACATTATATTTTTATATTTTTAAGGCTACATAGTTATTTAATATTTATATATTATTTTTCGCTGTCTTGTATTCTTTCTATAAACCTATTACTAATATAACATTACTTGTTACTTATATGTATACATTTAGGCATGTACACAAAAAAAATAGGGGTGGGGGTCTTAGTAGTCTTTGTATTGTAGTTATCGACGATTGATATAAATACACCACTGTCATTATATTTTATTTTATGTAATTGGAATTTTTTTCCGACAATAAAGAATTATTATTATTATTATTATATTATAAAATACTTATATTTATATAATTAGCTGACCCGTGCACCTCGTTGCCCATTAAAAATACCTACTCTATATGTATTTTAGTGATTTTATTAATCTCTAAACCTTTTTTAACCTAAATTTGTTAAAAAATTAAAAAAGCAAAAAAGCATTATTAATGGTTCTTTAATGGTTTATGCTTGCCATCTACATAAGTGCTTTGTGAAACACAATATTTTTCGTATAACCACCTGGTGCGTACACATATAAATCATTCGGGCTCCCGACGCGGGAGCAGGCAACATACAGCTGTCCATGGGAGAAGCATGGATTTACCAAATTTAGGCCACACACTTGTAGTGATTGGCCTTGAGCCTTGTTGATGGTCATGGCAAAAGCGATTCGCACCGGAAACTGCAAACGTTTGAATGCGAAGGGCAAATCTGTAGGAAACCATTGGGATTCGTGGCAACATTACATATTCGCCCTTAAACTTTCCGTTTAAAATTGTAGCTTCGGGACTGCCGTTCTCGGTTGGTCCTCAATCTGGCTTCTCTTTGCCCGTCTGTTTCCGCGGCTCGTGTTTCCCGCTTCTTGAGTGCTTGAACTGCGGGACTATTTATCGATCGTTTGTTGTTGGGCATAAAAAATTAACTTTAATAGTTATTTCTTATAATAGTTGCAATTGAATTCAGTTATATTGAAATAAATAATAATAATTATTATGAAATCTTGGTAACCTTAGTAACCATGGCAACCTTGGTAACCATGGTAATATGGACACACACACACACACACACACACACACATACATTCATTTTTATATATAGATTTAATAAATATTAATTGATAATACTATTATAATATATAATTTATTATGAATTATTAAAATAAAAATACATGCACCTAGGCACGGCTGGACATAAAACATCAATATTATAATCTCCACGATTTTGTAAAATACCAAAATCACAATGAATGACCAAATGAACGCAATCTTATTTCCAAAGAACGTGAACGTGAACGAATTCAATTTTTTAGTGAACACTTGTAACATAATAATATACATAATAACAATTGACAACTGTCTGTCATTAATATTGACGAGTCGTGCCGTTGACCACCATTATAGACCGTATTGGTATAGCACGGCAACATTAATGAAACCAAATCGTCTTTCGTGGAATATTGTTTTTGTAGAATTGTTTGGTTGCCGCGTAGATCCCTGCAGGTATTATCCTTATATATAAAACAGAAACCCGTGTGGCGCCTCCCGTGTCGAAAATTTATGCGCTATAGTCAACCCGCCAATGAGAAAATTAGATTTTTTCCGCGGGCGGTCTCCCGGCGGCGGCGGAGCCGTCGCTGCGTAATCAGTCTCTCTTATCACTTTTTCACGATTTTTTTCAGATTTTTCAATTTTTTCAAACTTTTTCGAGTTTTACCCCCCCGGGGGGCTCTGGGCGGCCCCGTTCGGACCTTATTCGCCTTCCCCGTCGGATTTAACGGCCCCCAGCGCCCGCGCTTTTTTCGTTTCGACGATTTCTCGGCCGAGATCGCGCGCGAACCGTGCGCCGCCGCCGCGCGCCGTCGTCGCGCTTTTCGTTCGAAAAGTCGAGTTTTACCCCCTTTCGGAGCGTCGCGCGGCCCCGTCCGTTACCGGATCGCGTTTCTCGCCAAATCTATAGGCCCCGCGCGACGCTATTTCATTTACGACGGGTGCCCCGGAGGAGAATTCCGACTGATTCTATTAGCCGTCGTCGATTTTGGCGCCGTTTCGAACGGTTTTTCACACTTTTTCGTCTACCGATCCAGTTTTACCCGTCTTTCAAACGTCCGATCTCCCCGCTCGCGACGTATTCGGAATCCCCGCTAAATTTACCGACGGCGCCCGCCCCTACTCCGTTCCGGGCGAGTGCCGCGGTCGAGTAAAATCCACGACAGCAGAGCCCGCGAAGCGCCGCCGTCGAGTAGGTGTATTACTATATACAGGCCCTGTATATATGCGTAGAAAAGTCCGATTTTTTTCGCGTAAATCGCGTTCGCTTCGTAAAAACGTGGCGGACGACGTCGTCCGCCGTCCGACGCGGTAGACCGCCCGACCCGGGAGACCGCGGCGGCCGACGCCGCGGCGTTCGCGTTTCGCCTCGGCACCGAGGCGACTTAATAGGCATTGATTTCACTCCCTTTCTCATCTCAGTAGGTAGGTAGGTCGGTTAAGGCGTTAGGCAGGTTACCCGTGGGTCGAGCGTTCGATGCCGGCCCCGGGTCGTGGAAATCTGCGGCGGCCGTGTTAAATCGAATTATTTTTTTTGCGTTTTTTTTTTCTTTCATATTATTCGTATTTAACGAAAATTTTATGATTTTTTTTTCAAAATTTGAGTTTTACCCTTATTCGCGTTCCCCGTACTTCGTTCGCGTCGAGTGCGGCGTACAGGCATAGGTATATACATGCTACTCATATATTTATATATTTGATAGACGATATATGACAACAGAAGGAACTGTAGGTACATGCGTCTTATAATAAATGTAGACTTTTAAGAGTTGATACGGCGCGGTGGTTGGTTAAGTTAAATTATTATATAATAATATATATCCTAGCTCGAGTCGACGATGGATGTGACAGAAACGTTCGAATACTTCAACACACAGTGTGTATTACAATATATTATTATTAATATTTAACCACATAAACATTGCTCAATAAATGTAGACAATAAAAGCAATAGCTGTGTATATCAATTATTTGTATTATTTGTATTTCATGCTCATGATTAAATATACAACACCTATACTATGTAGTAGGTAAATATTATATTACAGTTTTACTCTTAGTGTAGCATACAAAATAAACTGCAACAGATTCTAAATAATACAATAACAAAATAGAACTTTATGTATTTAATTAAAGTCCAGCAATTAAATTGTATAATGATATGGCTATATACTATTTGAAATAACTTATATAGGTTCAATTATGAGTATTATATGAAATAAACTAGCCGAGTGCGGATATCGCCGCCGTCGAGTGGGTATTACTATATACAGGCATAAATACATGCGTCGGAAGGTTCCATTTTTTTTCGCGAATTTCGTCTGCTTATCGACGAGGTGAGATCGCCGGCTCAAAAGACCTCAGCTGACGTCGAATATTGTATAATATCATATTATTATATTATTATTATATATATCAATATAAACGATTCTCGCAATGCTACAGTATGACCATTATTAATTGATACTGGTCGGTTGGTGGAGTGATGGCGTGCGGGGGACAACTTTAGCAATATAACATTATATGGGTTTGCTTATTACGTAGGTACCTAAAGTTTATTTAATGTATCATAACATAAAAATATACATAATATATAATAGGTATTGTCCACGATTCAACCTGATGTTGTGACCTGTTCGTCGCACATTGTCCGCTATCCGACAAAGTCGAATAGCCTACCCTTATTACTACGGCGAACGTCATTCGAGGTGACTGACCTGCTAGACACTCAAAAAAAGACGGCAGCTATATGATTTCCCCGAATTTTTAAAAAATTTTTTCACGTAATTTATCACTTAATTTTGCGTTTTCGGTGACAGTTATGAACGCTGTCCACGATTCGACGCAGTCGGATTGCATACCTGACGACGTGACCTGGCCTTCGCACATTGTCTACCATTGCCTACCATTATTACTTCGGCGAACGTCATTCGAGGTGACTGACCTGCTAGACACCCAAAAAAACGTAGTCGAATTGCCTATCCACGGGCATAACTACCGTCCATCTAATGACTGACTTGCTAGACGCCCAAAACTTCACGGCGGCTATACGATTAGCATGGCCGCCCGAAATTCCACGTAATTTATAAATTAATTTTGCGTTTTCGGTGACAATAATGAACGCTGTCCGCGATTCAACGCAGTCGGATTGCATACCTGACGACGTGACCCGGCTGTCGCACATTGTCCGCTATCCGAAAAAGTCGGATTGCCTATCCACGGACATAACTACCGTCCATCGAATGACTGACTTGCTAGACCCTTAAAACATCACGGTGCATATACGATTAGCATGGCCGCCCGAAATTTTCGAATATTTCCACGTAATTTATCACTTAATTTTGCGTTTTCGGTGACAGTTATGAACGCTGTCCACGATTCGACGCAGTCGGATTGCATACCTGACGACGTGACCTGGCCGTCGCACATTGTCCGCTATCCGACGAAGTCGGATTGCCTATCCACGGACATAACTACTGTCCATCGAATAACTGACTTGCTAGACACCCAAAACTTCACAGCGGCTATACGATTAGCATGGCCGCCCGAAATTTTCAAATTTTTTTTTTTCATTTCCGACCATAGCAAACAACTTCGTCCGCGATTCGACGCAGTCGGATTGCCTATCCACGGAGACAACTACATTCCATCGAGTGACTGACCTGCTAGACCCCAAAAAAATCACGGCGGCTATAATTTATGACACCGTCCGAAGGTTACGTGATTTGGCGTTGGCTAATCCACCATTCCTTACAAAATTCCATTATCCTTATCACAAATCCACCTTCGTTATCACTTTTCAATTTTACATACCGCTTTTCTAATCACGAATTCTTATCACTATCTCACCATCGATAGCCTTATCACCCATACACCGTGTCGGCTCGAGTCGACGACTGGACCACAAGACCACTATGGCGTCCGACATGGACAACACTCCTCGCCAACTCAGGGGGGTCTGGGGGTAAGGTTAGGTTAGGCGATTTTGGCCACGGCAATTAACAACGTATGACTACATTCAACGTCATTTGAGGTGACTGACTTGCTAGAAACATAAACACGACATACAGATTTATGATTTTCCTTTCGAAAGAAAGTCTGGACCGTATCAACTGTAGAGCACATCCTCGGGCATGAGAAATGATCGGACCCTCATACCCAAATTTCAAAAGTCACCGAAAGATACCGCCAAAAAGCATAGCCTTATCACTCATCCACAATCCTTAATCACGCATCCACTTTCCTTATCACGCATCCACTATTCTAATCTCCCATCCACTATTCTTATCACACGTCCACTTTCCTTATCACTCATCCACTATTCTCATCGGCAATCCACATTTTGGACCAATATTTTAGGCAAATCGGTTTCCACTGGGAGTAACACTGGGGGGTCTGGGGGTCTCCCCCAGCGACGCTCGGAGAGCTAGTACAGATATAAAATATATAAATATTACTCGTTCGCGCGTCATATTATAAACGTCTATAAGAAACAAACCAGTTATTTTTTTGACAAACTCTCAATTAAGGCGTGCAAATGTGGACTGTAGTGAACACGTCAACCTGCATTGACAAGCGAGCTTCGGCTTAACATTGAAATATCTAAATGCCACTCTTATAATAATATAACAAAATATACAAATATACTCTACTGCCGTCGGTCAGCATATTTTGTCCGTTGCGGCAGTGCGAACTTATTGTAAAATTAAGATGGGTACATTACTTTGAAATTAATAACTTACTGTTTGTAGTGGTCGAATCATTCGATTCGGTATCAATATTATAACATAATCGAAACTTTCAATAACGAACCCTCGCTCAGATTTCCCGGCCTCGCTGACCTCTTTCTCGCTTTATACCTATGGTTTTATAACGAAAGTGTTTTCATTTGTGTGCATATTTGAAATCAAAGTATTTTACCACGTAATGGAAATAAATTAGAAATTTACTGTCTGAATAGACTGAGACGATGATGGTAAAGGGGAGTGACGGGGTATAGAAAAATAGATTTACATATTATTATACCATATCCCGAGAAGGTTAATACAAAATCAAACAGTTTTATTAGCCACATGTTCACATTAAAAAGTATTTGTATAGGCTATGCAGCTTCAATTATATGCTTATTTTATTTCATTTTTTTTTTATTGTTACAGCATCAACTTTATGATTATTAGCTAATTTTATTACCTAACTATATTATTATTCGCCGTTGTTGTTTTCATTTATTTAAATATCATTATTCTATTTATAGTTGGCAGTAAATATTCATTGACTTCATGAGAACTTTAACCGAATACATGATCATAAATTAAGGAGCATAATATTCAGTTCCTAGATAATCAAATAATAATTCGAGTTATAATTAGGAGGTACAAATTATACAATTCATTTCACATGAACTCGTCAATTATTATGGTGAGTTATATATTTATAATAAATTTATATAACAAATAATAATTTTACATGGTAACTTTTCAAGTACACTGGTTTTAGTGTTTCTAAAATAATAAAAACATCATAATATCTCAAAAGTACAGAAAAAAAACGAATGATATTATGTTCACATATTATAGTGTACATTGATTAACATATTATTGTTGCAAATTTTGATCATGCATTAATGCTAAAAATAAAAGTTAACATGTGTTTGATTACATACATTTTAAGTTATAATATCAAAATAAATATTGAAACATGAACATCAGAGTTGGATATAATATAATATTGATTATACTCATTCGGTGTGCATTTACTTCAAATGGCATTTTAGAGGTAGTAAAAAACAAAAATAAAAATTGTAACAAATTAAACCATAAATACAGTCTATGTAATGAACATACAACACACATTATATAATATTGTACAATATAATGATACAAAAATTAGATTTAATGTACGAAATTTGTTATGTTGGTCAACTTAAAATTATTATTATTTTTATTTACTGAATTGCATTTAGAATGCTATTTTTTTTTAAATAAAATAAAAATATTTTTATCATACAGATTTTTAACTTTTTAGAAAATATTAATTTCTATTTTCTGTTCAAAGATTGTTTTGTAAAATATAATATGACTAACGTTTCCAAAAATATTCAATTTTTACCTTTTTACTCCTGTAAACATTTTTTATAGTTTATATTGTCTGTGGATTTTTCAAAATGCACTGTAGGATATACAAGAACCTCTGATAAAAAATTATTTGGAAAAATATTTTGATTTTTAAACATCCTTATAAATTCAATCCACTATGTATAAACATTTGTTTTGTGTTTGTCTTCAAAACTGTAAAGAGTTAACTACCCAATTGAAAACAATTCATTCAAGTTAAAAGTCTGTGTGATAAAAATTAGTAATACCTAACTTAAAGTACCTACGAACATTTAAGTACTCAAATTCAAATTATATTAAACTATCATCGCTCTTATACATAATTTTTTACAAATATATATTATTATTTTATAAAGATTAAATTTTACCTAGGTTTAATTAGGTATTAGGTACCTACATATATTATGTTACGGATAAGTTCCGAAATAGGATAAATCGCAAAGAACCTATATAGTATGATCAATTTCCTAAATTCAAAGTCTTCAAAAGATTACTATATTTGAGTTCCAAAGGTTTCCCTATTAGTATTAGATAAATGGTATTATGGATTCCTTCATTGCAGTAATGGACTAACACATATTTTATAATAGTTGGGTTAATACTTAATAAAGAGTATGAATACTGAATAGTATCGAAAAAGTTTATGAATATGTATTTTTCTATTTACAATAATATGGTTTATTGAGCTGTTTGAGAGTAAATACAGTATAGGTACACCTATTATGAGTATTGTAGAAGAGAAGTTAATCTATGCCTAATTAAAAGTATATTTTTGATATTTTAATTACTAAACTCAATAATTCAAATTCAAAAAGTAATATTTCACAAGTTCTAGAGCTAAATATTGGACATTTGAAATAAAATATCGAAAGTCGACTCCTATACTAGCCTATATAAATTTCTTCTCTTCAATTTGTTTTTATTTACAATATTCACTAGATGGCAGCACCTAGACCGTTATTGTATTTTTATGTTTAGTTAAGTACCTATCAGGCACGTATACAGGGGGGAGGGTTAAGCCCCCCCTGAAATAATTTATGTGAAAATTAAGTCAAATTATACACCTATTATTATAAAATATTTTTATTACTAGCTGTTGACTGTTTTTCTCTGTTAATTAGTCGAGTATGAATTACAAGTTTTTTATTATATAGTATTATAGTTGAATGTTTGAGGTGATTACTGAGAAAAACACACGTGAGAGAACTGTATCATGCGATGTATAAAATATAATTAGAAAACTCATATTTTGTGGATAATCTTATCTTATTGTCGGAATTCGATCGTTTACCAAAAATATTATTATTCTTCCTAAT
>JANEHU010001051.1:0-26317 GCA_027563435.1 Nasonovia ribisnigri | reverse complement strand
GATGTTTGAAATGGTGTACAAGTTTACTTTACATCGGTCGAAGCATATTTTTAATATTTTATTTAATATATATAATAAAAAAAAATTAACGAATTTATAAAATGTAATATATTTATTCTCATCAAAATATTGCTATAATCGAAAAAGTGTTTCGACCGATGTAAAGTAAACTTGTATACCAATTCAATCGTCTTTACATATTTTAAATCGAATAACTAGAAGTACCTTAATTTTTGTCAGGCGTTTGTGTCGTTATTCCTATGTTTGACGTATGTTAGACAAAGACAGGCAATCGTGGCATGCAATGCCCTTAAATATATATACAATCTTTAATATTTAAAATTCCAATATAAAAAATATTTTTAAATATTTCACTATTGTAAGATATAAAAATTGAATATTTGAAAATTTGTATTTCATAGTTGATTATATAATTTTGCTTTCTACCAATTCACCCATGCATTTTAACACTACAAAAATATAATCCAATCGACAGTATGTTTGTTTAGATGTGTATAGAGCTTAATAATAATTCGAAGTTTTTCTTTTATAATTTTATTGTAAAATTAAGTTTATTGTTTTTATAGCAATGTAATAGTATCAATAGTATATATATATATTATTTTAAACGTCTGGTAGTAGGTACATTATTTCCCAATATATCGCCCATTTAGGCACCAATATACAATATTAATATATTGCTAAAAAGTTATAAAATGACTAAGTTTAGGTTCTATCAATATACCTATACCAAAAACAAAATTGATGGAATACTCAAAAAAAATTTTTTAGTTGTCAAAATTCTAAGCTATACAAAATTTAATATTATTTGAAAAATTGTATTACATAAGTGATTATTTAATTTTGTTTGCCACCGAGAGCCACACTACAAAAATACAATCTAACCAACAGTTAGGACACACGTCGTGTTTGTTTAGCTGTTTATAGTGTTTTACAATAATTCGCAGTTTTTCTTTCTTATTACATGTAGCTGAAAATTTATAAAATGTGTCAAATTTAATTTTTACTAAATTATACTTTAGCGTAAGTTTTTTTTTAGTTATTTTTATTAGATATTATTTTTAAATTACACTATTGTTAAGCCGAGTTTTAATATTTTCGTTATTAAACAAATTGTTAACTACAAAATCGAACAAACCGCATATAACACATACAAAATTATAAACCAAAATAAGAAGAATGTAAAGTAAAATTATATGTGGGTTTCAGGTTATCCTGAATGTTTTTTTCAGATTTTAGTTGACTGCTGGAAAATAGTATTTGGGTTATTTGGGTTTCTGCTGTCGATTTTAAAGCGTTTTTAAGGGTAAAGTATGGTTTCTGGTTAATTCAGGTTAATATACAAATTAAGAGTTCTCTACACTGGCATGCTTTGATCTGTCTTGGGTGCGTACAAATATGACAAACCTGTTTTCGTGGATAGAACCAATCAAGCTGTAGTGATAGTTAAAGATACTAAATTTATATAGCTATAAATGTGAATATTATGAAAAATGTAACGTATATGAAATACCAAATATACTAAATACCATACTGATGAAAAAATGTCCATCTGCCAAATGTCCATCCGCGTATTTTAAATTGAGCGGAGCGATGAATGCATTGATTTTATAATGATGTGTGTTTTTTTTATTTTTTCATTTTTTATTTTTGTGTCTATCATCACCTTTTAGGACAGAAAAAATGCTTCGATTTTCTTCAATAGTACCTTTTCTGATAGGAAAGTGAATCTAGTTGGTACTTTGGGGGGTCAAAAGTCAAAATTTCGCAGTAGTTTTCAAGAGCGCCTGGAAAAACAAATGAAAAATTATGGGAAAAACGGGAATTTTTACGGAAAACCAATTTTCGACAAAATCGATTTTGGTTTTTGGTATAACTCTAAAAGAAATGACTGTAGAGACATGAAATTTTGACCGAATGTTTATATAAGCATTTTCCACACACCATAGCATTTTAAAAATATTCTGACTTTTTTTGAGCTTTTAAAGGACATTTTCAGTTTCCAATTTTTTTAGTTTTTTTTCTATAACTGTCAATTAAATTTTATTTGTTGGGTAAAAAATCTTGAAAATTTAATAGTAGGCTTCTAATATATAGTTTCAAAGGCAGATGAAAAATATTAAAAATCTGTAGTCACAATTTTTTTTTATAGGTAATCAAAGTTCAAATTTTGACAAAATACGTAAAAATGACGAAAATGTGCAATTTATTTTGAGTTAGAAATTCATAAAAATTTTTCTTTTTAAATCTAAGGTTTGAAAATGTGATACAAGAATCCTGATAAATTTGCCTAATTTAATCAATGAAAAAATGTTTATAAGCAAGTCAACATAAATTTTTATGAGCATTTTAAGTTCAAATTTGTACAAGATCCGATATTCACTCGATTTCTCATGTAGCGATTTACTTATTTTGTTGAAATTCAAAAACAAATAACTGTAGATGCATGAAAATTTCACCGAATGTTTATAATAGCATTTTATATACACCATACAATTTTGAAAATATTTTGACTCTTTTGGGCTTTTTAAGGACCATTTCAAATTTAAATATTTTAGTTATTTTTATATAAATACCAATAAAATTTTGTTTGTTGGCCCAAAAATAATGAAAATTTAATACAAGGCTCCTGATATATTATTACAATAGCAATTTAAAAATATTAAAAATATTTACACATTTTTTTTATAGGCATTCAAAGTTCGAATTTTGACAAAATTCATCAAAATCTCGAAAATTATCAATCATTGTAATTAAACAACTATAAAATGGTCAGTTTTTATAACTAAGGATTGAAAATTTAAAATAAAGATTCTAATAAATAGTACATACTGTAATCAAAAAATCTAAAAAATATTTGAACACAGTTATTTTTTACAGACATTTTAAGTTGAAATTTGGACGATATTACCTATTAAAATCAATTTTAACGAGTAAAAGTATATATTATAATAATTTTCTAGCATCACTGATAATTTTAGGTTAATAATTAAATAATATGAATAATATTAATTCAACTTAGCAGCTACCGTAAAATAACAATATCAATATAATTAAAAATATCATAGACTGACATACCGTCTCCGCTCAGAATCGTTTTTCGTATACAATTATATTATATCATTGAATTTAAATTTAATACCATCCGTTATACAGTGATCTACTTGTAACCTACTGTACAGCAGAGCGACATCCACTTGACCCCGTTTTTTTTACTATAAATTTTATAGGGATTTAAGACATTTATTTTAAGATAAGTACCTATTGCGATATGTTGTTTTAAAGTTTTTCAAAAATATTGAATTTATTATTATGTTGTAAATATTACTCTACACTGGCATGCTTTGATCCGTCTTAAAAGTGTACAACATGACAAAACCTGTTTTTCGTGGGATAGAACCAATCAAGCTGTAATGATAGTTAAGACACCAAATTGATATAAAATATAAATGTGAATATTATGAAAAAAAAAATGTAACGTTTATGAAATACCAAATATACTAAAAACCATACTTATGGAAAAATGTCCATCAGCCGTCGATGTATTTTTTACTATACATTTTATAAGGGTATAAGTCATTCATTTTGTGATAAGTATCTATTGTGATATGTTGTTTTAAACGTTTTTCAAAAATATCGAATTTATTATTATGTTGTAAATATTATTTAAATTTATTAATTTGATTATATCTTTATTGCTTATTAACTTTTGAGTCAATACCGTCAAACTGAATAAGATCGCGTTCTAAATAGACAATAGCTTAAGACTGATCTGAATAAATCGTCATGTATGACAAATACAGTGATATAGGTAATTTTAAATTTCAAATTCCTACGAAAAATATTTTTGAACTTTAAATTCTAATGTTAGAAATTTAATATTTGATAAAAACTGTATTAAAATATAATTTTTTTTTCACCTTTGAATTTAACAGTACAAAAAATTATCTAACCAGAAACAACGACTCACATGTTTGTTGAGCTGTAAGCATTCGAAACAGATGTCTAATCGTTATTATACGTTTCCTATGAAATTGGTCAACATTATTTTCCCAAAAAAATTGAATTTAAAAATGTTGTTGCGAATGTAAAATATAATTATATACCTACCATAAAACGTTTCAAGTACCCTCGAATAATAATTTTTAATTACAACCAGTTAACTAAAATTGATCTTCTTCGTTAAGATAACAAATTTTGACAGCATTTTAAAGCTTATAAAAAAAATCGTTGTGCGCTATGAAATACATTTCCTGTTCAAGGAAAACCTATGAATAATGTCTATGTTTTGGTAGTTAGTAACCGTGTGAGAACGAAAACCTCGCGATAAATTGATTAGATACAAAAATACTGTATCCTGCCATAAACTTAATTTCGTTGAAATTGGTGTTGAAGATTATTTTGAATTTTTCTACCTAATATTGTAAAGACGTAAAAGGAACATTGTTTACAACTTTCAACATTTTTAAATAAACAAACAAAAATGTATGGAGAAAAATATTTAGTAAAATTGTAAATTGAAAATTTTTATAATTTGCTCAAAACGAAACTATACAACCATGAAACATAATATATTTGGTACGAATGTCAAGTATTTATAAGTATCGGTGTTTTAATTAAAACAGCTGACAATTTGTAAAATTTATCAAATTGAAATTAAAATTTACCACTTAATGTTATAATAGGTTAGTAGCTAGAGAAATGGTTTGGTTTTAAAGTTCATCATATCTTTTGGTAGGAAAGTGAATCTAACTAGTGCTTTTGAGAGCTTAAAATTAAAAATGTCCAATTATGTTCGTATTATGATTATTGTGTAATATTTATTTATTTGATTATTGTTATTAACTTTTTATTTAATACCATCAAATTGAAGAGGTTTGCATTATAAATAGACAATAGCTTGAGACTGATCGGTAAATTTTTAAAAAATCGTTTTGTATAACAAAATTTATAGTAATATAGGATGATCATTTCAAATGTCAACTTTTGAATTTCAAACAATTTTTAATTTTTATCTCTCAACTATAAAAATGTAATGTTTATAAAATTTGAATTACAATATAATTTTGTTTACTCGTAAATTTTAACAAAACAAGAAAATAATCTAATTACTTAGCAACAACGACTAACATGTTTGCTAAGCTTTTTTAGTGCTGTACAATAATTTGCAGTATTTCATTATGGTCAACTTAAGTACCCAAAAAATTGTCGTGTAACTTTAAATTTTTCAAAATTAAATATAAAACCCGAATTAAAAATTAACTATATAACAATACAATATATTATATTATATAACATATATAAGGTTTAAAAAGCTTATATAAAGATTATTTTTAAAGAGTACGTAATTTTTTGTTTTGTACAAAAAAAAAAATTTAGAGTTAATCCATCAGTATTATTTGATATGCTAGAATAAACTCATTGATACTTTTATGCATACTAAAATTGTAATTTTGACAAGGACTTTTCTACAGGTTATTTTATCATCACAATATTAAGTTACTTTTATATAACATAACATAACAAGGTTAAAGACTTAAACTATTCCATACTACAAATGCGTTTTGAGTTACAAATATTTACCTTCATATTTATTAAAATTTAAAACATTAATACTACAACCAAGAAAAGTGCTAATCTTATCAAAATTATTCATATTATTAAAAGCTTTTTCACATTCTGCTATCCAACTAAATTTAATATCCTTCCTTAATAGATTATGTAATGGTTCCAATTGCTTTGCTGCATTTTCAATATACTTATAATAAAAATTAATCTCACCCAAAAACTGTCAAATATTTTTTTTATTTTTCGGTTCCTTAAATTCCTTAATAGCTCTCAAATTATCTTTTAATGATTTTATTGCATTTTTTTCAATTATGTGTCCTAAATATTTTAAAGAGTTTTTTTGCAAAACTACATTTCAATAATTTAAGTCGGAAACCCTCTTCATTAATAACTCTTAATACTGCTTCTATATGTTTAAGATGTTGTTCAAAAGTTTTTGAGAAAATTAAGATATCATCTATATAGTTTATACAAAAGTCATTGAGATTATGTTTTCTAATTAAATTAGCAAAAGTTCTTTGAAATATTGAGGTAGATATTTTCAAACCAAAAGGTAAACATGTCCATTGCCAATGCCCGTTTTGTGTCACAAAAGCTGTTTTCTTTCTATCTTTCTTTCTAATTGGAATATGCCAAAAGGCTGAATTTATATCTAAAGCTGAGAACCAACCACATTCTCCTGCTTTTATCATTATATCCTCAATTCGAGGAAAAGGCTGTGGCTCAGGTATAACTAATTTATTTGATTCCCTGAAGTTTCTACATAAACGAGACCTACAGCCATCTTCTTTTTTATACACTATCGTCACTGGTGCTGCAAAAGGAGAATTGGTTTCTTCAATTAAGCCAGCATTTAATAAATTTGTAATTTATGATTCTATTTCTTTTTGATCTGGTATTGAACATCTGTAAGGTTTTTTTGAAATATATCTATCTTGTATTAATTTTATTTATGCTTCCTCGTGTTTAACTCTACCTACATCAAATTTATTCTTAGCAAACACTGCTTTATATTTATTGATAAGCTTCACTATTATTGTTTTATTATTCTCATTTAAATGTTGTAAATGAACTTCAAAATTATCAACATTAATATGTTCATTAAAGTTTGTCATTTGACAATATTCTTTCTTTTCTTGATATCTAATTTGAATGTATGATTCTACTTTCAACTCACTACACGACCTTGCTCTTAAACGATTATCTCCAATATTGGCAATGACGACCTCTTGCATGTTAACTGCAGTAAGTTTGCATATTTCCTTGAAACAAAGTTGACTTGGGAGCCACTATCCAAGGTAGCTCTGCACTGGCGGCGGCCACCATTTTTGTCTCGAACTGTGAGTAAAGCTGTCGCAAGAAATACGTGTGCGTTTTCAATGGCGATTTCTGCTGGTACCAGTACAGATACTAGGATTCCAGACGTAGATGGTATCTGAACCTTATCTGACTGTTGCCTTTGGAGCTCCTCCTTCTCTTCAGTTTTTTCCTTCCTTTCAAAATGTAACATTGAAAGATGGTTACGGTTACACGTTCGACACCTGAAAGTGGATCTACAAACATTCGCCATATGCCCCGGAGACAAACAATTAAAACATATTCCCTTTCCCTTGACAAATGAGGGACGTGTATTAATGGGAGCTGCCTTGAACTCCTCACAATTAAATAATTTATGTGATTTAGTGCAGTATTGGCAGGATACTGTATCAGCAGCTGCTACAAAGGCTCGCCTTGGTTCAGTAGAAGAATGTTTGTCACTACTTTTCCTTGTTGTTTCACTACTCAAATTTGTCTTAATATCTCTTTTTGACCCGGATGTTGCTTCTGAAGATTCAAAGGCTACATACCGACTGGATAGGAATTTCTCCAAGTCACAATACTTAGGAAGTTGGGTGTTTTGCTGTCTTAATTGCCAGCCATGACTGGTAGCAGCATCTAAGCGGCTTACGATTATCGTCACCAACCCCGCACCCCAATGTTCCGTTGGCTGATTCAGAACTCTTAGTGCTGCAACATGAGCACTGACATGGGCATGTAATGCTTGAAGTTCCTTGGCTGTCGGCTGCTCTACATACAGTGATTCCCGAATGTGCGATTGAATGACAAGACTGCGATTTTCATACCGTTGTTTTAGGCGTTCTATTGCTACTTCATAATTCGCATCTGTCATTGGAATTGACTTGATTAGATCTAACGCTGGACCACTAATTCTTGATCGGAGATAATAGAATTTCTGTGCTGGTGTAAATCCTCCAACATCGTCGTGTATCGTAGCTCGGAAACAATCGAAAAATGACTCCCAATCCTGAATATCACCGTCAAATATTGGTATTGTAACGATAGGTAATTGAGCACGGCTGTGACCCGCTGACATATTATTGAAGGTTGAGTTGTGACAACTGCTGTTGACATTCTTCCTTGCATTTACTATTTCTTGAATATTGGACGAATAGTAAAGTAATCGAATTCGAACTTATTCCGCTCCTCTTCCTAGAGGAAACATCGCTAGACCCTCGTTCTCGTGGAATCCAATAAGCTGTGAAAAATAATACACGGATAAAATATACATGGTATTATATTATATTTTATTATTGTATAACATATAATAATATTATATTTTATTTTATTATTGTATAACATAGAATAATATTAAATTATATTTTATTATTGTATAACATAGAATTATATTATATTTTATTATTGTACTAGCTGACCCGAAACGGCGTTGCCCGTGTGTTAGTTTCCCTTTTGGCATTTTCATAGGCCGTGTGTTAGTGTTTAATTTAATTGTATTGATGGTACTAATATTACGTGGAATTCACAATTTAATTGTTTGTGTGTGTGTTAATTGTTATGGCACTATTATATTCATTGATAACATTTATTTATAGGATGTGAATATTGTTATTATTTTTTTATTATTATTATAGCACCTCCTTATAAACTACATTGGTTGTTCTTCCGTTTGGGGCAAGAATGACTAAGCTTGTAGGGGAACTAACTCTGGAGCATGCCACATAAAATTTCCCATGTGTAAAGCCGTCATCACTCAAGTCAATCCCTGCTATCTTCAACGACTGCCCTTGCGACTTATTTATAGTCAATGCAAAAGATACCTTGATAGGAAACTGCAGTCTTTTAAATTCGAATGGATAGTTTGATGATAAAAGTGGTATACGTGGTATAAACGTTGATTCTCCTTGAGCACAACCTGTAATTATTGTTGCCTCAATTACATTGTTTTGGAGTGCTTTCACGCACAGTCGAGTACCATCGCAAAGTTTGGGTGGGTGGAGATTTCGCAACAGCATAATTGGAGCTCCTACTTTAAGGACTAACTTATGTGCTGGAAAGCCAGGGGGATTAAGTGCGTTGAGGAACTCCACAGGATAGTGAACTGCGTCATCTGTCTTCAGTACCATATCTATAGACTTATACTCCATTTCTGTTCCCTTAAATGATTTAAGAAGAATTTCATTAATCACAGCTGCCCTGTCATTTTTAGGGGTCAAAATAGCGCGCTCACATAACCAATCCATCGATTTGTTTTTTATATCGGCAATATCAGGATAAATTTGAACTATAAGTTCTTGTAGTGTTAACACTACTTAACCTAAACCCTTAGTGATAACCAATTTCCCAGCTAACTCGGGAAAATCTCCATTTCCAATTTTGAGTAGAAGTTCAGAGAATTTTCCAGCTGTGACATCACCTCCCAGGTGGACCCTCATATTCTTTTTGAGAGAAAGTTGTTCTATTAACGGCCATAAATAAGAAGCTTTTATGCAAGCCTTAACTTCATCTGCTCGACTTCCTATTGGTATAACTGGTAGAGTTTGCCTAAAGTCTCCAGTTAAAAGAACAGTTGCTCCTCCCATCACTTCATTTTTATTTCTTATATCTTTAAGAGATCTATCAAGTGCCTCAAAACCTCTTTTATGCGCCATAGTGCTTTCATCCCAAACAATAAACTTACAATTGCGAAGCACTTTGGCTATATTACTTTGTTTTGGTATATTACACATTGGCGTTTCTATGTTAATGAGATCGAGAGGAAGTTTGAATGCTGAGTGGGCCGTCCTCCCCCCCCCCCCCCATAAGCGTAGCAGCAATGCCAGAAGATGCAACAGCCAAACCAATACTACGATTGCTCCTTACTTTTGTCAAAAGCAAGTTTATAAGAAAAGTTTTTCCTGTTCCTGCAGGAGCATTTAAGAAAAAAAATTTTCCAGTATCAGATTTAATGCTGTGCATTATCCGACTATAAACATTGTATTGCTCGTTCGTCAGTAAGGCCTCGTTGCTCACTACTACCTTTATTAGGGTATTCAGGTCGTAGTTTATCTCTCTCTGATAGACTATGTTTTCAAAGTTATTTTCTGTCCTTGTTGGCTGAGGTAGCCCATAATTTGATATACTCTGACCTCCTACAGCAAGCACTGCATCTTCAATTTGTATCAATCATTTGTTGTGAGCCTCATCTTTTTGGTCAGCATCCATTTGTCGGATAATATCCTCTGAAAGATTGTTTTTATGTGTATCCCAAAGAGTTAAGGGATCCGATAGTTGACAAAATACTAACATTACTGTAAATAGTTCGCGCAGCTTGGAAGGAGAATCACTCAAAGAAGCTTCATTTAACGTATTGTTCCAGTGATTATCATCTTCAAGCAAACCTAATACATTACAGGCAGATTGGAATGTATTATGGAGGATACCATTAACAGTCTTTAGGTCTGAAAAAGATGTTGGTCCTCTAATTTCATGAAGAAGCATACGAAGATAGTAGAATTCAGTATTGTGTGGATGGATAGTATACACTCTTCCTAATGCATCGTCCTTCTTTACCGTCGGCCAGCCATCTACATTCCTTCCCTGCTTCCTTCTTTGAAACTTATTATTCTTAAATACAAAGTAAGAAGGCACTTCCGAATAAAGGAGGGTTTTTGCGAAAACGTCAGTTTTGCATAACTCAAAAAATGCTAAAAGCGTAGTCTTAGTAGGATTATTGAGCTTCTCTGCCAAGTTATTAGGGGTGAAGTATACTCGCTGACCATTCTCAAGGTGGACGGCTAGATGAAAAACCGTAGGATATCGTTCATGAATGGAAAATGATAATATTCTCCATACTGCTTCGGCACTGCTGATATACCTACCACTTTCGTACATTGTAATCTCATCCTTCTGGTTTTCTATCGTAAACGCTGCTTGGTCACTGCCCTTGTTTACATACTTACAAATGTACTTAATACATTTAACAGAATGACACATCTCTACATTGATGTGAAAATTGAAAGTACGTAATAAGACTGGGTTGTAAGGCACAACCCAATGGTTGTCTAAATCAAGTCCCTTAATTCTTACAGTGAAACCACCGTCATTTGTAGACCTCCTTTTGTACTCTGGGTATCCATCGTCTCCTGTCTGTGTTTCTCGGCAAAGTTTTCTAGGGTATCTTTTACTGCATGTATTTTCTTTCATGCAAGGAGCATTAGGGTTTAAGCTGCCGCAGCGACCATGAATCATGTTACTTTTGACGATGTCATATTATAAAAGAGGATCTTGCTCGGGGTCTGGTATTTCGGCACTGATGACATTATCAATTATGTTTGATGAAATTCGATTCTGTAGCCACAGTAAGATGTGAACGTGAGGCAATCCTCGCTTTTGACACTCCACAGAATACATATAGCACCGTACGTCACCAAATAATTTTCCTTTAGTCAAGAGTGCCATTAATTTCTTTACTTTAATATGAAATACTCTCGCTATAATGTCATGACGATCGTGCGGCTTTTGTCCAGAAAACAGTGCATCTATGATGTCTTTCCAAGTAGGGTTACATGTAAATGTGATGAATAGATCAGGGCGACCATGTACGCGGACATATGTCATGGCATCTTGAGTTCGTTCATTCATATACCTAGGTCCGCCCGTAAATGATGAAGGAAGTACTACCATTTGACCTAGATCAGTTGCATTAACATCATTCCTCCCCACAGCATCTTTGAGATGAATATAGTTCTCAGCTCTAAGCTGTTTCTGATGATTCCTAATAAAATTCAACCTTTCAGTTTCAATTTTTGCGTATATATCGACCAAAAATTGACTGAAGAGGGAGCGGAAGTATACAATATGGTTAACTTCATCTTGCCTAATCATAATTCGGTAAGCATAAAAGGATGCCGCAGAAACTTTTTTTTCAAGAGGCAATTTCGTAGTGGGATTACACAATGGTATGTCAATAGAGTATCCGTCCTCGCCATGGCAAAACATAAGTGGATACTGCAGAGCGTCGTATGCTCGATGAATTTCACTGACACGCTGTAGTTTATTATCGTGACTTTGAAGTACGATGTCTCTATTTTCAAATTGCTGACTTCCAATTATCAGAGCTATTTCATTTTGTGTTGGTGCGTTAAAGCGACCAACATGAGCATTATTTGGTTTTCTATCTGCACGGATGACCACTTTAAATTCTTTACAGTTCTTTTGCACCGCATTAATCGTGGTCTTAAATTGTTTGACATAACTGTTTTTTTCATGGAGCATGCTTTGCAATTGTTTGACCAACCCTGGTTTGACGTCAGGAAAATTGGCGCACCTTGAGCGTACTTCCCTCTCATCCTCACCTACAAAATATATTTGTAAAAATTGGGCATTCTGATCAGGTTTATGCATGAGACTCCCTACCAAATGATACACCTGGCCTTGAACTTTGAAAGTAGGCATAAATCCTTCTGTTACAATTTTTTTAGCCCCAAATGATGTCATTTGAAAACACCCATTGTATTTTCGTATAAGGTCCATATCGTTGTCACCGCTGTCGTCTGACGTATTTCACTTCCATTGCATCTTGCGGCTATTAAACACGCTTTGAAAACTGTTTGATCGACGTGAGCTTCACAGATTATTAACGCCTCTTAACACATTGGAGTTTGGTTAGTTATTTTCGTGCGGACTGTTGTGTTTATAAAACGAAATTTTTTTTTAAAATCTTAGAAGGTGTTGTGGACTATGGTTAGTTTACAACTTTGTTGCTTAATCATTTGCAACAGCGATTGACCTGTAAACGCGCAATTGTCGCAAACGCCTTGAAAACCGTTTGGTCTACGTCAGCTTTTTAGCACATAAAATTCGGTTTGTTATTTATGCTATTTTAGCACATTTGTTATGTAACCGCGTGCGTCTGTATAAAACGGCGTTCAAAAGTAAATTTTGATTATTTTCGTGCGGTACACGAATAACAAAATGCGAGCGTCTGTATAAAAGTAAATTTTGATTAATATACAGACACACGACATAACACGACAGTAAATTGTTGTGTTTATAAAACGAAAATTTTTTTTAAATCTTTAAGTACTTAAAAGGTTTTGTGGACTGTGGTTGGTTTAAAATTTTATTGCTTAATCATTTGCAACAGCGACTGACTTGTAAACGCGCAATTGTCGCAAACGCCTTGAAAACCGTTTGGTCTACGTCGGATTTTTAGCACATAAAATTCGGTTTGTTATTTATGCTATTTTAGCACATTTGTTATGTAACCGCGTGCGTCTGTATAAAACGACGTTCAAAAGTAAATTTTGATTAATATACACGAAATACAAACCGCGTGAGTTTATATAAATTGGCGTTAACTGAATTGATCACTTAATTATAAAACTTTTTTCATTAAAAATTTTTAATATGACAATCGAGTTTTTAAACGTGAATGGGGAAATGGTATCTCACATCGTTGTACCTATTACAGGAGATGGTACCTGTTTATTTAATTCGCTCTCCTATCTTATGTACGGAACTGAGCAAATGGCCAGAGAAATACGAAGCATATTGTGAGCCACGTAACAAAAAATTGGACGGAGTTTTCTATCATGTCTCACGACAACAATGGGGACAACTATATGAGTTCCGCTGAGTATTTTGCTGACATGTCTCAATTATATACTTATGGTGGTTTATGTGAATTGGTGGCCACTGGACAATTGTTCCACTACGTTTTTGAAGTTTACCGCAATTATCAGCTCTATGAGCGTTTTGGTATTGAAGGTTACCCTGTGTTGAGGATGCGTTTTACGCAAAATCTCTCTAGGGGCCATTTTGATGTCTACCTGCCTAATGAGTCAGAAATATTGATCCCTCAGAGAGACTCCACATTACAGCAATCACCTTTCTCTTTATTCCTGAAGAAGGGTAGAAAACGCCGTGCCAGATACACTGGCAATATAAGAAAAAAACAACTTCAAAACGCGGCAAAGACATATGCACTTCGTAATCCTTTAGTGGACAGATCTGCAGTTGCCAGGTACCAGCTAGATAATCCTGAGGTAGGCGGAGCTGCTAGGTCTCGATATGAGCATACTAATCCTCGCCGGAAAGTTGAAAGACTGACACTTCCATGGAAAATAATGGTCAACTCAGGAATGACGTACAATCCTGACCTGGCTTATGAGGCAGAAAAAACTATAGCTCTTGGTTCTATGAACCACAAGTGCAAATACTGCAATGCTCTAAAATGGAAAGAAGAAAACCCCGGAATGTGCTGCAATAATGGCAAAGTGCAGCTTCCATCTTTTGAACATTTGCCGGAACCTCTCAAAAGCCTGCTAAAACACCCATTGTATTTTCGTATAAGGTCCATAAAATGATTATGATGGGGGTGTCTGTCCATAAGCAGGATGTTGAGAGGTTCCGGCAAATGTTCAAAAGATGGAAGCTGCACTTGATCGGTCAATGGTGGGGGGTGAGTAGGGCCGACGGAGTTGTATGCCGCACGTATTCACCATTTCGCGTTATCTTTGTACTTTGACCGTCTACCGCCCGTACCTATTGTGTATTGCAATCGCGGGTTACCGATAACTTACCGATAACTATAGGCTATATATAATTGATTGTTATTATTAAATTGTGAATTCCACGTACTATTAGCACTATCAATACACTGAACAGCGATTAACAGTTGGAAAAAAATATATATATTTAGCTATATAAAATGTATACAAACTTTAAAAAAACCCCCTTTTACCCGCTTAGAGTTCGAATTTTGAAAAATCCTTTCTTAGTGCGCCCTTACATTGCTTAAGGAACCTCTGTACAAAATTTCAAGTCTCTAGACCCAGCGGTTTGGTCTGGGCGTTGATGAGTGAATAGGGGCCGTCTCCTATATGTATATAGATAACAATCACCTCTTCGATATCGGCTGCTCCGTCATTACTCGATACGTAATCTATACCGTTATTTTGAATATTAGACGCCCAACACTTCGCCAGCTCTCTGTTCGCAGCCCATTTAATCTGTTTAATGAAATAATGAAACTGATCTCACTATTTGGAAATATATTCAACGCGTGTAGATTGTGGTGAATATTGTAGGTGGCTGCAGAAATTTTCTCTACAGTTGACGGTTTATCGACATAAACATAAGTACTCAAATATGTCGCTATCTGATCGGTTTGTACCATAACCGCGCATCGTGTGACGTTAGATTTGCGTGAGATCAATTCACCGATGGCCCATTGCAACTCGTGAATTCTTAATAGATCGCGTCCGCTCAATAGTACCCGACATCCTTGTAGTACGTGCGATTCGACGACCAGCATACTTTTGCCTCGATAAGTAATTTTGTGTAGCGTTTTAGTCTCGTCTTTGAGAAAAAGTCTTTCACGTTTATTAATCACTGGGCTGCTTATATTCGAGAGTATAAACGGCAAGAGCGAGATAATTCTGTGCAGAAAAACACTTGTAATGTAAACGTGTCTCGATGGCGTTATAATCTGCACGCTCACGTTGAAAACGTCCGAGGCGTCAAGTCCGATGTTCATGGATTTACGACCCGAAAAGACTATGACAAAATGTCAGCAGTCGATTAACTCGTTAGGCTGCTCCACGATCGAGAACTCATATTTTTGGCCTTGCGTTCACTGCGAGCCATCGACATAGTTATTTCAATTTTTCCTGCCATTTTTTCAACGTCAGAATTAATCGCACTAGTTTCACGTTAAGCGGCTGCATTGTTACTGGTACGCGTTAAATAATATACTTGACGGGTAGTAAATCCGCGCAAACGGTTATTTAAACTTAATCTATTCACGATGCACCACATGAGTGGTAGAGGTAACGTTTTAGTGCGATTATGTTATATGATAAAAGGCGGAAAAACCATGTCCACCAAATTAACGGATAGATGGTGTCGCCGTCAGTGATATACAGGTCGAGCGAACCGCGCCAGATGAGTTAGACCACGTCAAGGACAGAGCGTTCAATGGGTGGGGTGGAGATGGTGCTTGGTAACATGCATTATAGGCAGGAGGTGAAGTAGGGGACTCAGTTATGACGTAGTAGGGCTCGGTAAAGTCGCAGTATGAGGGATAATCTGACAATTATCAAAGAAGTCATAAGAAAAATAAAATATTTTATTTTCCAGGGTTCCCTAACTAGCATTAATTAATGATAAACTGAATTATTTCAAACAGATTTTTGATTATGCCGTTGCAATAATTACTCGCATATCTTATATTTTTCTTTTCTGGTTTTAATATAATTACTATATTAATGTTGTTTGTTTATCTAGAGATTTCTTTATAAAATATATTATATCATAAGTTAGCCTGTGATTATCTTTTCATTTGTTAAATTTCGTCATAAATACGATTACAACGATTTTGAGTAACCCTGGCTAAGAGTTAAACAATTAGCAATAACTAGGTAAGTTTTCTTCCAAGTTTTTTTTTTTAAATTTTTTTAGATTCAGTAAGTATATATCTATCTTTTCAAGGTGGAAATGCCAGTTAAATAATTTATTAAATATAGTAAACACAGAGCAGTTGTATTAGATTTTATGGGCAGTAATGAAAAGGTAATTTAAAATTTAAGATTTAAATACATAAATAATATATTACGCATATTACGATTTCATAACTATTATTTATTAACTCTTAAGTTTAAAGACTTATTAATTCTAAATTATAATAATTTCTCAATCAGTAATCGTGAAGACCAATTTCGTATTTACATTTTGACTCATCCAAAAGTCAACACATGGTTAGCATTAAAAATATTACCCGGCCAGTATTCGGTACCCGGTTCGTACTAAACATTTTACTGAACCAGAACTTATCTACCCAAAACATCTCTAATACAAATATTGATACTATCTATGTTGTCATCGGATTAATTTTATTTATTGGCGTTGATTATTTTTTACTATTAATCTGTTATGATATTATGTGATTTATTGAAAAGATTGTATTTATTGGAATTCAGTAATTTTGTGATTCGGGTTTTTAAATTTCAATTAGAAAAAAGGGGGTCAAGTGGATATCGCTCCGCTGTACAGTAGGCTACAAGTAGATTCACTGTACTATAATGGATGGTATTAAATTTGAATTCAATGATATAATATCATTGTATAAGAAAAACGATTCTGAGCGGAGACGGTATGTCAGTCTAGGATATTTTAAATTATATTGATATTGTTATTATACAGTAGCTGCTAAGTTGAATTAATATTATTCATATTATTTAATTATTAACCTAAAATTATCAGTGATGCTATAAAAAATATTATAATATATACTTTTACTCGTTAAAATTGATTTTAATAGGTAATATCGTCCAAATTTCAACTTAAAATGTCTATAAAAAATAACTGTGTTTAAATATTTTTTAGATTTTTTGAATACAGTATGTACTATTTATTAGAATCTTTATTTTACATTTTCAATCCTTAGTTATAAAAACTGAACATTTTATAATTGTTTAATTACAATGATTGATAATTTTCGAGATTTTGATGAATTTTGTCAAAATTCGAACTTTAAATGATAATAAAAAAAATGTGTGCCTATGTATTTTTAATATTTTTCAATTGCTATTGTAATAATATATCAGGAGCTATGTATTAAATTTTCATTATTTTTGGCCCGACACATAAAAATTTGTTGGTATTTATATAAAAATAAACTAAAAAAATTGAAAATTTAAATGGTCCGTAAAAAGCTCAAAAACAGTCAAAATATATTCAAAATTATATGGTGTATAGAAAATACTAATATAAACATTCAGTGAATATTTCATGCATCTACAGTTATTTGTTTTTGAATTGCAACAAAATAAGAAAATCGCTACATGAGAAATCGAGTGAATATCGAATCTCGTACAAATTTGAACTTAAAATGCTCATAAAAATGTATTATGACTTGCTTATAAACTTTTTTTTATTGATAAAATTAGGCAAACTTATGAGGAATCTTGTATTACATTTTAAAATCTTAGATTTAACATTCGGTCAAAATTTCATGTCTCTACGGTAATTTATTTTAGAGTTATACCAAAAACCAAAATCGATTTTGTCGAAAATTGGTTTTCCGTAAAAATTCCCGTTTTGTCCTTAATTTTTCATTTGTTTTTCCAGTCGCTCATGAAAACTACTGGGAAATTTTAACTTTTGACCCCCCAAAGTACCAACAAGATTCACTTTCCTATCAGAAAAGGTACTATTGAAGAAAATCGAAGCATTTTTACAGTCCTAAAACGTGATGACAGACACAAAAATAAAAAAAAAAACACACATCATTGTAAAATCAATACATTCATCGCTCCGCTCAGAATCTAAAATTTAAAGCTACATGAAAAATAATAAGTTTCCGATTGTGAATACAAACTGCAAATTAATGAAATTTACTAAAACAGCTAAACAAACACGTGAATCGTTGTTGCTAGTTACATTACTTTCTTGTACTGTTAAAATTCACACGTGAACGACATTATATTGTAATTCGAATTTTATCGAATATAACATTTTTATAGCATAGAATCGAAAAATTATTTTGGAGGAATTTGAAATTAGAAATGACATATATTACTGTATTTGTTATGCGCGACGAATTTTCAAAATATTCAGATCAGTCTTCAGTTATTGTCTATTTATACCACAAAGCTATTCTGTGTGACGGTATTGACTCAACAATTAATGACGCTTATCAAATTAGTAAATAATATTGCTAAAATTATAATAATATGAAAATTATTATACTTTTTTAATTTTAACATCTCAAAGGTTCATTCTCCTACCACAGAATATGCTGAACTTAAAAACCAAACCATTTCTCTAGCTACTAAACTGTTATAAAATTAAGTGGTTGAATTTTTATTTTGATAAATATTTGAAAATTTTCAGCTGGTATAGGTATAGTTACAAAAGTAAACGATCTTTCGTGTAGACGTAAAAAAAAAATAATGGATTATTGAGATAATTGTGTAGCTGTAAGAACAATAAATTGTACATTATGATAAATGGAAAAACCTTATTTCGTTTGATTAAAAACAAATACTTATTAGTTATAAGTTTATATAGATACTTGACATTTGTACCAAATATAGTTTGTATGGGCAGTTTGAATTTGAGCTAATTATAAACATTTTCAATTTACAATTTTACCAAAAGTAATTTTTATAAATTTTTATTCGCTGTTTCAAAAACTTGAAAATTATATTATACATGGTTACTCATACGCTGTTATAATAGTAGTTGAAAAATCAAAATTACAATTGCACGATTTTAATAGGAATATGTTTTTTGGCTGGATACAGTATATTTTGTTTCTGACTGATTTTACGTGAGATTTTCGTTTTCATATGGTTACTTATTAACAAAAACATATTTATGGTTCATACGTTTTTCTTAAGGAAAAGTATCTTGTAGCGTGCTACGGTTTTTTTTATAAGCATTAAAATATTGACGAAATTTGTTATTCAAACGAAGAGTATAAATTTTAGTTTATCGGGTGTAATTTAAAAATATTTTTCGTGGTTATTAACTCAAAACTATTTATGTAGGTATATTATTATATTTTATATACTCAACGACATTTTAAAATGTAATTTGTTTGGCAACAATGAAGTCGACCTACTTTAATGGACCACGTATTATAACGATATTACCTATATCTGTTTTAAACGCATATAGCTTCTGCCACATGTTTTAAGTTGCAGAGTAAACAAAATATTTATAATATGCACAATGCCTACTTCGTTTTCTGTAATGAAAAAACTAAAAACTATTGTAAAGCACTGAAACAGCTACTGAAACATGTGCATCGTTACATAAGTTACGTATTTTTTTTTTGTACTGTTATATTCATGCGTGAACAATATTATATTGTAATTACAATTTTACCGATATTCAATTTTAAGCTTAGAATTGGTAATTCAAAAATATTTTGATGGGAACTTGAAATTAGAAATTAACTATTTATTATTATTATGGTAATAATATGCAAGCATTACAAACTAGATACAGATAAAGATATATAAATAATTCACGAAACGGTAAAACAATATTAAACATAAAAAAATTAAGGCTATGGGTAACTTTTCCATGTTGTCAATTATTTGATAGTTGTCTAAAGTTGGATGTCAAGTGTCCTTATCCATTTGACCGCGTTGCCAGTTGCATAGTGGAGTTCTTCCACTGTCCCGTTAAAAGCACGGAGTGGGCAATCACTTATAATATGGGAGATGGACTGTAATGGGTAGTCGCAGTCACAGCCTGGACTATCTCTCATTTTCCATTTATGTAGCATCTCTCTGGAGCGATCATGTCCTGTACGTAGGCGGTTAAGTGTTACCCACTGTTGTTATTAATTGTTGAGAAAATCATTGGGCATCTTTAGTTTTGACTTATAAACCATTTTTCTAACTACTTATCGTGTGTCCAGTCACGAAAATAAAATAAAAACAAAAAAATTTTGTGACATCAATGCATTAATCATTCCAATCAGAATTTCACTTATGGTATACCCAATTAATTTTCAATAGATTGTAGAGTGTCTTGTGGTTTTCGTCACATTCAAGAAAAAAAATTTTTATTTAGATAAATTCTATGTGAATTGTATTAATGCAAATATAAAAGTATATTATCTATATTCTATATTGTTGTCAGGTCATTTTATTTATTGGTGTTGATTATTTTGACAACCTATTATACATGCTAAAATACTTTCTAGGAATATTTAATATCAATGTCTAATAATA
This sequence comes from Nasonovia ribisnigri, assembly GCA_027563435.1. Classification (NCBI taxonomy): domain Eukaryota; kingdom Metazoa; phylum Arthropoda; class Insecta; order Hemiptera; family Aphididae; genus Nasonovia; species Nasonovia ribisnigri. The sequence continues at coordinate 5,699 of JANEHU010001051.1, read as the reverse complement.
CAATATTCGTGTTGTAGAAATTGAATTTGATAAATTTTATTAATTTAAGCTACATAAGTGGGTGATATAATGAAAAAGAAGAACTGCGAATTATTGTAAAACACTATAAAGAGCTATATAAACATGCGAGTCGTAACTGTTGATAAGAATATATTTTTTTAGTGTGGCAGTCGTTGGGAAACAATATAATATAATCAGTCATTTCATTTAAATTTTCAAATATTCAATGTTTAGATCATATAATATTGAAAACTAAAAAATATATTTTATGTAAGAATTTTAAATTTAAAGAATATCATTATAGTTATTATATATAATGATTTTTTAAAATATTGAGGTTAGTGTTAACATATCGTCTTTTTATACCACGAACCTTTTCAAATGGATGGTCATTATCAAAAGTTAATAACTATAATCAAATTTCTCAATATTACTATAGTTATACAAATACGAAAATTATTGGATATTTTTAATGTTGTCCTCTCAAAAGTACTAGTTAAATTAACTTCCCCATCAGAAATTATGCTAAGCTTGAAAACCGAACTGTTTTTCTTGCTACTAACCTGTTATAACATTATGTGGTGCCTTTAAATTTAAATTTGATACATTTTACAAATTTTCAGCTGGTATATATATGGTTCTAAAGTGGACGAGCTTTAATGTAGACGTAAAAAAATAAAATATATGATTGAGATTATTACGTTGCTGTAAGATAAATACATTAGTAGTATATATTTGCCGATCCTAGGACCGCCACCGCCACCGCCACCGCCGCAGATGCCACCGGCACCGCCACCACCACCCCCCCTACACACCGCTCAGCCATAGATCAGGCCGCCGCCACCGCCACCTCCCACTTCACCGCTCAGCCACCGCCACCTCCTCTACTCACTTCTCAGCCATAGATCAGGCCGCCGCCACCGTCCTCAATCCTCATGTTACCCAGCAATAGATCGCCCGCCACCGCCACCGCCACCACCACTACTCCCCACACAAAGATCGTGCAGTCGTCACAACACTACAACACCTCTGATCCATAATTATACGTATGTACTATATACAGTACGAGCACACTAAACACACATATATTACCTTTATAATTTATATATATGCAACAGGGTGGTCAAAGATTCTGCATGGAATTGTTTATTAAGCATTACCGTTACCACTTATATATATATACATAATTTTTTTTTTTGCTGGTTTTTGTTATCCAGCATTTCCCATACTTAAAATCCCTTCCATTTCAATATGAATTAAAATAATGATACATTACCTTATTAAATCAGTATGCACATACGTTTTTACAAAAAAAAGGTACACGAGTTATTTACAATGTATTCCTTAACAGCGATGTTTTTTTATTGTTTTATTAATACTCTGGGATTCGAACGACGTAATTCAGAAAATGAATTTGATATACCATTTTTATTTATGCCGTAAGTTTATTGTAATTTTGTATTATCATTATTATTTACCATATTTGTTGTTTAGTTTTAATGTACAACCATTACCACAAGTTAGACCTCCACCACCGGATTTGGATGAAGTTTTCAGGATGATAGATAAAATAATGTAAGTTTAATATTATAATGAATAATATTGTTATTTTCTAACATTAAAAAATATTAGTTATAGTAGTGACGAAAACGATGAAGAAATGTCTGAAATATATTCACCTGAAGTATCATCTGATGAAGATTTTTAATAATGTAAATAGATATTATGTAAATAGATCAATAAACAATGTCAATAGTTTTTTTTTAATTATTATGAATTTTTATTTTACAAGTATATATTAGGTACAATATTCAATACAAACTTCTAACAGCATTTTGTCATCTTCTACAAAGTCTTCGCCCCAAATATATTTTTCTATTGCTTCAAGACATACATCGTTGGTTTCTTCACCGCTCCAAAAGTCGACTTGATTTGGTTTATCTATAATAGTAAATATTTTATACAAAATGAATAAAACAATAATAAAATGAACATACCAATTGTTCGGTGTTGATCAACACAATCTTCAGATATATGGTTAACATCGTTTCTAGTCTATAACAGCATAATATAACGTCGGTAAGGTAAGTGCTACAATATTAAACAATATTATGACATACTAACTTCATCTACTGAAATATTTTCTTCTGGGCTGAATAAATTACTGTAATAAACCCGTCTTGGTGTATTTGATAGCTACAAAATTTATTATTTTTTTTAATTATATATATAATATGATATATATACGTAATTAAACTGACCATTATATCCAACTCGCCATTTGCTATAAAATCAATAAATCCTGTTGAAATGTCCTGTGTATTGATGGTAGATTCTTGGCTGTTGTTGTACGACATTTGGAAAAAAAAAGAAATGATAAAACGATTTTTAAAAAAGATAAAATAATTGTTTTAAGCAAGAGCGTTCAGAAATGCACTAACAGTGCACTGAGATTTAGCTTAGGTATTATCATGTTTAAGAGAAAGAAATTACATCGTCATACGGGGGGTATAAAATTGCTAAGACAGCATTTAAGCAAAAATCTTGGAAACGTTGAATTTTGAAATGTGTACAAAAATTATTATTATTTGGCTTGATCATTGTTAAATGCGTTAGTAACAATTTGACAGTCATTGTCTCAGGTTAGCTATCTCTTTATCTGTATATTTTGTTCATATTCAAAATGTTTAAGTGCGAACAGTGTGAATATACTTTTTCGCGGAAAGACATTTTAACCAGGCATTTAAAGCGGCATAATAAAATTGAGCAATTTAAGTGTATTATTTGTGGCAATTTATTTTGCAGAAAGGACGCTCTCAGAAGACATGAGAAAAGTATTCATGGTGAGTAAATTTCATAGTCATACAATATAATATTAAGATTCTATAGATGAAAATTATTGTTTTTATCATTATACAAAGATAAGATTAGTACGTACATGATTGTCATGATAATCAATGCAATCTGTGCGTTTTAAGGGGTTTAGTATATACAACTATACGTACATGCTTGTAGTATAAAAACAATATAACGCATTTAATTTGAGTTTGAAATAATAAAATATTGTTCCATTTTAGGTTTGTTAAACAGTAATGCACATCCAGTTACACGTACAGCGGCAACTGCAAGTAAGAATTATATACATATATGTATTATATTTTATATATTATGATATCACTTTTATAGATGGTGTAGCAGTATTGGATACGGTTGCAAAAAGTGGATTGCTTGAAAGTATGTATATATATATATAGTAAATATATCGTGTTTAATTAAAAATTGTATTATAGGTGATAACAACGCGTTTGATGATAATTTAATGTATGAAGACAGTAGTGATGGCTATTGTATTGATGTGTTGGATAAGGTCGAACATAATGAAATGTGTAAAAGTATGTTATATTAAATATGTATATTATCTTGAATCACCAATTTTTTTTTTTTTTAGGCAATAACAATATTACATTTGAAGACGACAATGATTGTTATTGTATTGATGTATTAGATAAAGCGGAATATAATGGGTTATGCAAAAGTATTATATATTTATATAATATCATAAATATATATTGATTTTATTTAATTTTTTTTAGCTGATAATGATGAAATTATTGAAATAGCCCCAAATATTTTAGTTGAGAATAAACAAGCTGAATGTTCAAAACAAAGTACATATATAATATGAATAGATCTTTTTTTAAATATAAAACTTATAAATTATTTAGGTAAACGTGTACATAACGAAAATTCAAATGGAGTCGCTAAAAAGAAACGTATGGAAACGATTTTATCATCGACATTTGTTGAAACAAAGTCAGCGTTTGACGGATTGTGCAAAGAATATTTTAAAAAAAACCCTGATTGTATTAAAAAAGTTAGAGATTTTTTAGACAATTCAAAGCCAGAGATATATGCTATACTAATCAATTCAATTAAAAACTCTCCTGTAAAGTATAATATTAAATTAGAGGCCACATATATTATACCTAATACAGATACGAAAGAAAATAGAGCATTTAAACAAGATCAAGATCATTATTTCAATCAGACGATGTCAACAATGTTTTAGAATTAGATTTTATTAAGATCTTACAAGAACAAGAAGATATGGAACTTAAGGGCAGTGGCTTTTCATTAGAGAGTATAGACGGTATTATATTAAACGTAAATGTATATAAACCATTAGGAGGTTCGTCTTATAATTTATATACCACTTCCGGCATTTATAGAGAGGAAAAAGGCAACAATTAATGTTTTAAACTTTGACGAAAAATGCTTTAAATATAGCATTTTAGCCAAACTAGTAAATCCTGTTCATGCTGAAAGAATAGGATCTAATTATGTTGAAGTAGAGAACAGGTATGATTTTAAAAATGTAAATTTCCCGGCTTCATTAAACGATGTTGTAAAATTTGAAAAAACAAATAAAGTTTCAGTTAATATATATAGTTTAAAAAACGGAGAGCTTAAATATAAAAATAACGTAAAAAAAAAAATTCAAAAAGAATAAATTATACCACAACAAAACCTGAACAAACTATAGTTTATCCAGTAAAAGTATGCGAGGAAGAACTTGATGATCATCATGATTTATTATTATTTGGCGATGGGACGGGAAAACAGCATTATTGTCGTATAACAAATTTAGCAAAGTTAATCGGAGCGCAACTTACGAAAAACGGACACGCTATGTCATTATGTAAACGGTGTTTTAAGACCTACTTTGGTGTTAACCGTTGCGGGGTTACCGCAGAACAACGCCTTAATAACCACAAATTAAATTGTAATAAAAATAAGCCACTAATACCATTATTACCACGTCCTAATACGTACATGAAGTTTGAAAATTGGGAACGTACGCGCAAACATCCATTTTCAATTAATGCAGACTTTGAATCAATATTAGAAAAAAATAGTAATAATGATTCAAATAATACAAACATTATTCACCATCATGATGTCATGAGTTATTGCTATTATGTCAAGCCGAGTGATGATATACCAAAAGAATTGTTAGACAAATATGATATAGAGATGGGACCAGTTGTGTTCAGAGGAGATTCGAGTTTTAACAGAGGTGATGTTGCAAAGAAATTTATGGAAGAAATTGTTAAAGTTGCCCTTAAAATAGAAAAAATATTTAACGTCAATGTGCCGATTGTAATGACTGATGAAAATAAAAAAAGTCATCAAAATGTCGTCGCTCAAGGATCATGTCCATTATGTAAATCGAAATTTATCAAAACTCAAAATAATGCTGTTAAAGATCATGATCATTTGACTGGAAAGTACAGAGGGACTGTATGCAGTAAATGTAATTTATTAATGGAAAAGCCTAGTTTCGTTCCAATTTTTTTTCATAACCTTTCCGGTTATGATTCTCATTTTATTGTCACGCAGCTAGGTTTTGATACAAAATCGATTACCGTTATACCAAATCAGTGCCGTAGACAGGAATTTTATATGGGGAGGGGGGGTTTATTATAATAATAACATGTTATAGTAAATTAAGAAAAATTAACACATTATTTATATTTTTATATCTTTATTTTAGTGTCTTATAAGTTATAAGTTATAATATCAGATCTATTTTTCTTTTTTTTTTTGCTAGTTCGTCCAGTACTTCTTCTGGCGTTATTTCGATATTTCGATAGTAGCTTAAGAGCACCAATCCATTTAAACGATCCTATTTAGAGTAG
>JANEHU010001050.1:0-12091 GCA_027563435.1 Nasonovia ribisnigri | reverse complement strand
TTTTAGATCCATAGCTGCACTCTGTACACATCAACGGTAGTCAATGAATACAATTATTAGCAAAAGATTTTATTGCTCAGATACAGATCTGAAATAGTTTTATGATGTACTTATCATCTCAATATTTCAGCACTGGCTTTACAGAAAAGTGTTTTTGAGTCCAATTGCTAAACCAAGTAAGATAAATAATAATTGTATGTATAGTATATGTAATTGTATGACTTATTATGACTACCTAGGTATTATAGGTATTAGTGGAATATTGCTAATAATTTTCGTGGGTGTACGTCTTCTTGACGCTGTTAGTCGTTAGATCTTAGGTGTTAATGATATAACCTTAATATTAAATTTAAAAAAAATCCCGCATCGATCATAAAATATTATTAAAAATATTTTGACTGTTTTTGAGCTGTTTACGGACATTTTCAACTATCAATTTTTTTACTTTTTACTTTTTTTTCTATAAATGTCAATAAAATTGTATTTGTTGGGGAAAAAAGCGTGAAACATTAATACAAGGCTCCTGATATATTGTTACAATAGTAGATGAAAAATATTAAAAATATATATGCACACATTTTTTTTAATAAGCATTTAAAGTTGAACTGTTGACAACATACATTTAATTTAAATTAAACAAATCAAATTTGTAGTTAAAAACTTATAAAATGTTCAACTTTTATAGCTATAAGGATTAAAAATTTAAAACAAGATTTCACGTGTATACATTACTTTATTCACAATAATATCGTCAAATATACTTATAGTAATATATCATCAATATGCTGACCGACTGTCTTCCCTCAGAATCGTTTTTTGTATACAATGATTTTATATCATTGAGTTCAAATTTAACACCATCAATTTTAATGACCCACGTGTAACCCACTGTACAGCAGTAAGCAGGCGACAGTCGCTCGCTTACTTTTTTTAGTATTGATTGTAGTAGTATACAATATTATATAAGTACTATATTATAGTTTATAAGTTATAACTTTTAACTTATTTGATAGATTAACGTTTAGGGGACCACCTCTGATAGTGTCACATGACAATAATTATTATAATTATTATCAAGTGTTAAGAGGATTGCGGATACTTATTACATTATTATGTGAATTTTGCATAAAATTATATTGTACAGTGTATTTAATCGAATTCTCGAATACACGATATAGAGAGCACTCCAAATACCTGGATGAAGGTATAATAACGTGATTTTGTTATTTACATCTGATATTATTCCCCAGCACTTATAAGTGTAAAGACTCATATAGATACTTAACTTTAATACCGGCTTTTAATATAACTATCGACAGGAATCGTTTTTATATTTATCTTTTTTTTACATTATTGTAAAATGCAAAGATATATACCTCTCAGCACTGTACTCGAAAATATAGTATTTTGTGTGTAAAAATGTCTATCCCCCAAGAACAAATTCCTCATTATGACACTGTTCCGAACGCGAACGAACGCATTATTATCGTGGACACATATAACTATTTCATCTCCGTGCCCAACACATCACACATTATCGCCAGCTGGCATCACACACTTCACGTGTGTGAACAATTTAGGAGCTTTCTCGATCTAAACATTTATTCTGGAGGTTCAATACTTCAAAGTTCAAATCTATATTACATTATACTACGCTCTATATGGTATATTTTACGGATTCAATGACTATTTTTGTGTATCATTCGAATTGCGTAAGTATAACTATTAAATTATGAACTATATCATCCACATTTTTATATTTTTGTAAATTCAAATTCAATATTTAATTTGACCTAAAATTATCAAGTTTTCCTCAAATAATACAAATCCCCAATATTTTCACCACATTCCAAAAATAACATTCAAAATCCGCAGAATATGAAAAAATTTCCACGTCTGGCAACACTGATTTATAAGACAACACTGTACACATAGTGTTTGCTCATTTCTCGTCATATGACTATGACGACACTGTCGAGTTTATGAATGTGTTGGCGCTCGGATAACGCCCTAGAGACACTACAGAAATATCACCTACGGATACTGTTGTAGGACCAGCCCCCATAACACCTTTATACGTTGCCAAGTCAACTACAATGTGTGAACCTGAGACCATTATTAAACCAACACCAACAAAATCGGTGCACTTTGCCTCAACATCAAAAACGGTCCACGAATCTGATACTACAGACATAAACACACCAAGTCATGCACCGAATAATACACCTATGACGCCCAAGTCAAAAACAGCACTCTCAATCATATGGATCGACGAATCATCATCATCGCCATTTGCATCGCCAATTGCCGATAGAGATGAAGAAATGATCATGGAAACCAATAAGTACACCGAAGCCGAAATGGAATTGGAACGTAAAGAGTTCCAAATGCGTCTAAAACAAATAGAACGACAACACCAGTTGAAACTCGAAAAGACTCAATACGAGTTAAGTCAACAATTGTCACAAAAAGAACACGAAGAACGAACACTACGCGAACAATTAACAAACAAGGAAATTGATGAAAGTGAGTTACGTAAACAGTTGGAAACTACAGACATGGAAGCTAAACAGCGCGAGTGTGAATTGTGTCAGCAATTGGAACGTAACAAGGCACAAGCGTGTAAATTGCGAACACAACTTGCACGAAAAGAAGCCGAAATTGAAAAGAATAAACGTGAAAATGAACAACGATTGGAACAGATGCGCTCGCATCAGGAACGTGAAGTTGAGCGAAAGCGACGAGAAGACGCGGAATTGATCAGTAGGCTAAAATCAGCAGAGCGTGAAAAGCACTCTTATTACTTGCGCAGCGCCGAGCAAATGCGTAAAGTCGAAGACCTCACACAAAAGCTGGAAGAAATGCGCTTGACCAATGAACGACTGCGCATCACCACATTGAAACGTAACCCGGTAGACGAGAAGCAAAATTGTATACGGGAGGTGTACCAGTCGAAATCCGGCATAGATCGTTTGGAAATGCTGGTAATGACAAGTATCGCTGGTCCGGGACAACAGTTTTACGGGTTTCGACGCAAGTTGAATGGTTTGTTTTATGCAATTAACAAACGGGCTCAAGTAACAAAGGGAGAGCGGGTGATGTTGTGGTTCGTGTCCAAAAATGCCAAACAGGATTTTATTGATTGCAAATCATATTTGTGTAACGAAGCGGATAAAACGGGTGTGAAATTACAAACGCACAGCAACATTATTGGTTTTGGAGAAAACCCCAACACCGAAGAATTCGATACCGTACGCTTGTTACGTGATTTTGGTAGACTCGCAGGTATGATTGAACTCGACGCTAGATATATGCAGACTCTTTTGGAACTAGCACAAAAGCAGTATACTCCGACAAATCAACTCAACGGTAAAGATATCACCGAAGTACTTTTGGACCGAGCCGAAAAACAATCCGATAAAATGTTCAGTGATATATATAAATATGTACTAAACGATTACAAAAAATCGTTTACATAAATTGATATTACCACAACATTTTGTTTGTATAAATTATTATTTATATAGTTCTATATAGGTACATTGTTCAATAAGTTACATATATACCCATCATTTATTATTATTTTAATTTAATTTAAAATTAATATATTTTCTCTTTATATTCATATATATTTATTTATTCACTGGAAAATATCTATAACCTTTACCTATCTGTACCACATAATTCCAAGTGAATATAAGACATTTTTTCTGTATTTGATACTTTGGTCTTTACGATGTGTTATATTTAATGCAAAATACAATAAGCGTGACATTTTACGCCTTAAACGTCTTTTATAATTAAATAATAATAATATTAGCTGTATTTATCGTATTACTATTAGGCAAGGTTATGCAACAGATACTACTATTAAATAGAAATACGTAAATATAATAATTGTACACACACACTCAACGTTATATTGTGTAAGACAGTCTGAACACCGAAGAAGATTTAAGAATCATCACAAGTTGATATTTGCTTTTTCATATAAGCTACCGTTCAAAACCACTATAGAAACACAAACTACGAAAAGAGTATGTTGTTGAGACATCAAAAATCAGTGTATTTTATGATATTATTATAAGTTATTACTATGTAATTAATTTATACCAATAATAAAGTAGGTAGGTTGAATTAATTTTTCCAAAAACATTTCATTTGACTACTTTAAAAGTGTCAAGTACCCACGTACTATTATACAATTCAATATGTACTTAAAACTAAAAAACTATTATCACAAAATTGTTTTTATGTATCTTTATTCTTTAATATTCTTGAATTGATATTAAAACATAGTATGTAGAACCTATTTCATTACATTTTCAAGTCTTTTGACACAGTAAAAAAATAATTATCAATAGTAATTTAAAAAAAATTAACAAAAATATATTTTGAAAATTTCATAATGTACAAAAATACAACTATAATCTTTGGTGAAAATATCCAAGTGTCTTGGCTGCCTTGGGTTTTTCATTTTTAAATTAGGTAGGTACAGTAAAATATTAAAAATTGCTAGATATTTTTAATACATCACACAAGATGACAAAATAGAAAATTAGAGCATAGATATTTTAAATTTTTGACTTTTCTCGATTTAAATACGACGAATTTCCTAATTATTAAATAAACAGCTTGCAAATTTAATAAATAGTTTCTCGTCACTTTATTGTTACCGCAACTAAAACATATACCAAAATGTTGTGTGAGCCCGGCAACGGGGTGGCAGACCGAAAGACCACTCGGTGATAAACGAGATTTAATTTAAAACCTTTGACATTTTTTGTTCGATGGCGCCTACTATTGCCCGGTTAGGCAGTTCAAACAACAATCCTGACCGACGGATAATATACAACCTCTCAAGCGACGACGACAATATTATGTCGATGACGGAAAGTGAAGTACATGGCAATCACGAAAATGAAAGTTAGTTATGGGGGGGGGAGGTCTCTGTGGTCGAATCGGTCTGGTGCAATGACAACACAGAGCTCACACGAAATAGGCTACTTAAAGTTAGCATCATTTACGAATTTAGATATATATGGCTGGCGTCTTGAGTCGATCCATCGATATGGGTGTAATCTAGAAGTCCTGGGCGGCCTCTCACACAACGTACTATATAGTTGCTGGCGGACTTACGCAGCGGTTCCCTCTGGTCAGTGACGGAAAACGACCACGTTGACACTCGACAGCCAATAGACGCTGATTTTGTTGATGGCTGATTTGTTCACACCGTCAACAACCTATAGTCGACATTTCAGCCGATATTGGCATACTTAAGAATGGTATGATAAAAATGGTAAAAACTTACGAGATGTATATGCTGGTGAATAGATTTATTTTTAATGCCGTCCCAATGAGGAAACAAAGCTCACGAAAATTACCAGGAAAGATATTTACGTGATTGGCGAATCGCAGAATAACAATTAATAGACTACGCGCTCATAGTGATTACAAAAAACAGTACTAAATACAAACGACGAATGACAATAATAAATTAACAAAGAAAACGGGTGTTCTAAAAAATACAAAATGTTAGTAAATATGAGGCAAAAGGCAGATCTATAATTTATCACACAGAAAACGAAGACAAAGAGAATATATTATACACATAACAATATTACAATAATTATATACAATTGAATGACGGAGTGGTGTATGAGCGAGAAGGAAGCTGATGTCACCGTTGCAGTAATGTCCAGCGATAGCTTATCACTGGGTGCCAACAACATTTTAATGTATTGATTTTACAATGATGACGTGTGTTTTTTATTTATTATTATATTTTTTTTGAAATGTTGTGTCTGCCATCACCGTTTGGGGCAGTGTTTAACTGCTTCTATATTCTTCAACATTATCTTGTTCGATGGGAAAGTGTATCTAGATGTTGAAATGCGGGAGGTCAAAATTTAAAATTCCCAATAGTTTTCAAAAGCGGCGGGAAAAACTCCAGAAGACTTTTGTAAGCCTAGAGTGATTATATTAAAAATTGGTAAATAATATTTACACATATATGTTATATTATGATTTCACAATACTTATAATATTCGCAATAAAAATTAAATACAGTTTGTATAGAATGAGGTTCTAGTATAATATTTAATTATAGTTGGCAACACACAAACATTTGACAATGACAACTATACTGGCTGGTGTGATTGTATCTAGTAATATTATCAAAATACATATACGAAAATATAAGATAATTAGGTACCTATATGTAAGTTTTACGTCGCCCCTCGTCTTCTAAGGGGGCGGTCAAATGAAGGGTGTTGGCTTAACCAGTGGGGGACAAGGGGGGCACTTGCCACCACAGACATTTTTGTTTAGGGACAAAGGTATCATTTCCCTCTCCCCCCCCCAGATAATCAAACAATACAAATCTTTGAATCTACTTTGGTTAAGAAAGGATGCAATATTTTTAACATAATTTTATTCTCTTATGTAGGTATATTAACTATTTAGTATTTAACAGTATGGATAATCACTATAACCAGTACCTGCTACCTACAGTTTGTTTCTAAACCATAAAATGAGTTTTAAGACTAAACCGCAGGGAGTCAGAGTTTTGATTCTGATGAATACTGAATAAATAATATTGCCCCCCACCCCAAGATTTATATCCAGTTACGCCACTGGGCTTAACCACTTAGTGTAGGCGTGTAGGTACTTGGTATTCATTCTGATTAGCTTGTGTTGACCAGTTGACTACACAGATGTATATACTAACTATAGATAATTTAGGTTACTCGCGGCATCGGTCGAAGCATCAAGGTCAGTTGGCATTGTTATTAGTATGGTAGTTTATATGGTAAATATTAATTATGTTGTATTACATTTTATTATTTCGAGACCTGTTGTTAAAAAATAATAATAATATTTCACATAAAAAATATTGAATTTTTTATTTTATTTTAATATTAAAACGACGGTAATCTTAATACATTTGTATAATGAATTTAATGTTTTCCGACAGAAAACATGACGATTGACGCCCGTTTAGCTGGCTTCATAGTTTGCAAATTTGCAATGATGGTTACGTTATACTGTTCTGTAGTAGATACCTACTTATCCAGTATTTTATAAAAATCTGTGAATGACCACAAGCATAACATAAAACGTATACTATAATGACAAATAAGTTATTCATAATTCGTATTTTATATTTTATTAATAAATAATAAAAGGTGTGGTATACTAGCTAAATAATATGTTTGTTATTAGTTTCTTTTCTACAAGAAATCAACTAGGTATATTATACTATTTCGAATGTTTGTTTCCTATTAATGTCAATAAATTTTTCAAAATTTTGTTCAAAAAGCATTCGTTTATAATATTATTCCCTTATAAATGGTTGCTATTGGTTTTAATAATAATTAATAATTATTATTATAATTAATACGATAAGCCTGTGTATTTAAGTACACAATGTTTCGAGTTTGAACCACGGTTTTGGTGGACATATTGCTTGCATTTTTTGATACTTTAGACTTTTAGAGTTAAATCATATAGTTAGGTACGAACCACGCAAAGGGCGCGATCTACTAAAAATAGATTGCCCACGTGATAATACTGCTCGCATTATTACTATAGCGAACCTCACGGACAACGCCGGTCGGGATACCTAAAAATTAAAATATAATGTAGTTTATACTTATAAAGACATTGCTTCCACAGAGTGTTACACCCAAAAGTAGTTGTACAATCACAAAAACCTAAAACCTAGCAATAGCAAAGCCTGGCGTATCGGCTAGAATAATATATAGTTATAATAAATATAATAATAATAATATTAATATAGTAATAGTTATACGTATACGAGGGTTTGGTGGCTAAGCACCCAACCAACGAGAGGTCATGCACTATCATATTATACTTATGTTACTTTAACAGGCAAAGTCTAAATATACTCATTAACCTGTTCTCTACCAGAGGATAATTGCAAAACAACTTAATATAGGTTATTCTATTATCATAAACAGAATTTAATATCTTTAATAATAATATCTTTTAAGACAGTAAGAATGCTTCAATTTTCTTCAATAGTACTTTTTCTGATAGGAAAGTAAATCTTGTTGGTACTTTGGGGGGTCAAAAGTTAATATTTGCCAGTAGTTTTCATCAGCGCCGTTAAAAACAAATGAAAAATTAAGGAAAAAAACGTGAATTTTTACGGAAAAGCAATTTTCGACAAAATCGATTTTGGTTTTTGGTATAACTCTAAAAGAAATGACCGTAGCGACATGAAATTTTGACCAAATGTTTATATAAGCATTTTCTACACACCATGGCATTTTCAAAATATTCTGATTTATTTTGAGCTGTCGGACATTTTCAGTTCCCAATTTTATGGGAACAAATTTTTAACAGGCAAAGTTTAAATATACTCATTAACCTATTCTCTACCAGAGGATAATTGCAAAATAACTTAATATAGGTTATTCTATTATCATAAAGAGAATTTAATATCTATAATAATAATATACAATTTAGTAATAATGAGATAGTTATAAAACAGCGATATTGGTATGTACAATTATGTATAAATTAATTACTGATATATACAAAATAATAAAATATATAACTTATGGTACCTAAATATTGTTTTCCCAATTAAGCTCTAAGGAGGGATTTTTAAATTAAAACTTAGTTCTAAATAGTAGATATCTATCGATGTGTAAATAAATAATAATATTATGTTGATTAAACCAGAAATTTGTTTATCTTTTTTTTAATATCCTAATTTAATGTGTTGAGGAAATAAGACGACTCGCTGATTGTGCAAATAGTGATTTCACCATCATTATTAAGTAGTTAAGTCGTTAAAAAACTTGTATATAAAAAAATTTAAAATTAAATATAGGCGCTGCACGTGCCATTAAGTACCTATAGTGTTGCACTCGTCCATATAAATGTAAAATCGCAAACTTTGGGTACCAAGCTATAACTTCCAAAATAATGGTTCCATACATTTTTATTTGTATCAGCGTTCTCAACTCGTTGAAACATGAGTGTTCGTGAAAAAAATTGAAAAAATTTGCTGGGTAGCTATTAGATAAAGTGAATTATTGTTCCTATATTTTTATCAAAAAAACTGCAATAATCACGGTCGTCGTCATGAACGATGATTGACAACTATACCAAAAGGTATACTTGTCACTTATTCGTGGACCGTAGTAATAATCAATATAAATCATTTGTCAATTTATTGTTATACGATTTTAACTTAAAGATGATCAATAGATGTCTGGTGTCATATAACTACAAATAATAACACACCTGTATGGTATATCGCTGTATGATTGCTTGACTAAAAAAAAATGAAGGTAAGTATACAATTGTACATGTGCATATTTTTACTATATTTGTATAGGTAATTAACTAAATACCTAGTAAATGGAAAAAAATATAATATTTTGTTAAGAAAAAATGAAATTATTTATTAAATAAGTAGGTACCTATTGAAAATAAAATCGAATAACTGAATTTTATATTTATTATTTATTTTCTATTGGTAAAACTTGCTATACTCTGATACTTACGTCTCACATCAGAATTGTTTTTCGTATGCAATGGTTTATTATTTAATTCATAACTACTCGCCTACTCAATGCGACTATGCAAAGTTTACCACTCGGGCAGTCGGGCCTAGTGAATAACTAATAAGTGAATTCATAATAATAGTATAAATTTTAAAGAGCCTAATTATTACGACTTTGTGTTTTGAGAGGACGAAAGAATTTTGAATATTGTTTCGTCTCCGAAAATGATAAGGTATACTATGGTATCAAATTATACCTAGGTACATTCTGGTTACTTCGAACTGATTACATGGGGGTCATCAGAAAGCTGTGATAATGTGATACGTTTTAAATTTGGCTCCAAATGTTTGCCATTGACCATCATTTAATTATAATCATGACTGAATAAACTAAATGAACAAAAAAAAATTATTTAGTGACGATTCTAATGTTCTGTCTGTGATATTAACTTACATTATGCCGTGTACTTTTACAAAACTAATTTAACTAATATATAATTATATCGTGTAGAAATATCAAATTGTTAAAATTGTTAATTTTTGTATATCATAGTCTTTGTTATATTTGTTATTTAATGAGAAAAAATAAAATCAACGCATGGATGATAACGAGTTATTACGACCTGGGTAAACAAAAATGTATTCTATAATTGTATATATTTTGTTTATGAAGGTACCTATTTCATAAGTCATCATTCACAAGGTTCTTAATTAGTTAGTTTAAACAGTAAATATCTAACATCTACATATATGTAATTTGATTTATGATAATAATTTATAGATTGAGGAAGAATGGCTACAATAACAAATGATTTTGTTACAATATCAAATATTATAAGACATGAAATCCAGAATCGCAAGAAACAAAGAAAATCCAAAGGTAGATTTTAATTTTTTTAAACGATTGATGTTTCTATGGACAGTTGTAATTGTTGGTGTCCCATGTTATGATGAATATTATTTGAATTTCTTCTATATATTTTCTTTTTCACAATAATGATTATTCTTAGATATTAATAGATAATGATTGTGAATCAGATCCACAATCAGGCAAACTTGAATCAGCAGATTCCGTTACATTAGTTTGTTGTTTCACAATAAAAAAAATTGTGTTCGTTACATAGGTATGTGGCTATAAAATATTCAGTGTTGTTACTTGAGCAATAGAAGACACAATACAATTATCCTTGAAGTTATACAATTTACCATTTTTGTTTAGAAGAATCGCATAACCTACGTTATTAGTTTTTTATTTTTACTCAAATTAATTTATAAGATGATGATAATGATTCTATCACTATTTCAGAAAATTCAAAAGATATTGAAGAGTGTAATATGTCAATGTAAGTATAAAATTAATTCTTATGTCCACACTTCTATGAGTACATTCAATTTAATATTAAATACAGTAATGACAAAATTTAATAAACTTAAGTATTTTTTTTATTATTATATAATTATAGACCAATATAATATGAAAAAGTAACTAATCCCTTTAAATTTAATTTTTTTAAAAATAAATAAATATGTATAAAAAAACCACCCCAGTTATACACAATTAGTTATTGTGTAGAGATTTAGTTAAGTATGTCTTTTACTTTGAGTTCCTGTTATAATTAGTGCACCTATTTATAATTAATAAAATATAATTATATGAAGGGCTTTAGCTCATCATTAAACTCTAGGTAACATTAAAACTTGTTTTATTATTAAAATCATAACTTGTGAGTAGATTTTTAAGTTCTTCTTAGTTTAAAATACTTTTCTAATACTTAGAAAAACCTTAAAATATTTTCTTAATAATCATTAAACTTGTCAAAAATACTGAAAATATGATTTTTTTTTACTTCTTGTAATTTGGGCTCATATTCTTGAAGATTTCTTGAAGGGGCAAATTGTATAATTATTGACCTTATTCACTTAAGGAGTTAATGAGTATGCAACCATATTTTATTGTAATGTTCATTATAGATTAAAAAAAAAAAAGAAAAAAAAGAAAAAAGCCAAAAAAAAGGTTTGTAATCTTCAAAAAACAAATAAATATTATTCATAAACATGCTATTTTCATTAGGTACACAATTGTACAAATTTAAAAAATGATAAAACTATATTGAAGATCGAAAGCATTATACTCAGACCTGTGATGGCAATGAAAAGCATATGAATAAAGACAAATTTGAAGGCTCTATTTTAAATAAAGGTACTTTTTTTTGTGGCTATGATGTAATTATTTGATTATTATTATTTTATATGTTGGTTTATATTTTTAGATGAATTCACAAAAAAAATTCATAATGCTAATGCTTCAGAAGGTGACTTGTCGTAAGTACCAGTCAATGAAAGTTTAAATTGCTTTATAAAATCATATTGTTATTTATATACATTTAATAATAAGTTACTTAATTCATTTTGTGCATAATTGACATTGACAACTGTTGTTGGTGTGTTTTCTCTGATTTTAATCCTGGATTAATCCTTGCAATTGTAGATTTAAAAAAAAGAAGAAGAAAAAGAAGAGGGACAAAAATATAGTTTGTATTTACATTAAAC
>JANEHU010001049.1:0-14665 GCA_027563435.1 Nasonovia ribisnigri | reverse complement strand
GCCATAATCGTTTTTCCTGTTCCAGGTCGTAAAAATATTATAGGTAATAATTAATAGGTTCATTCCTATATGGTATAGGTACTTGAAATAGTACATTTTGGTTTAATTTATAGAAATACATGTTCTAACTTATAAGTCATAAAATACAGGCTGGATTTATATTCTCTTAAAATTCTTAAAATATGAGATTTTTATGTCCTAAAAATATGTGTGGCAAAATATTCTTTCAATATAAATAAAAAATATATGCATTTAGTTTAAATTTATTATTTAATAACTTGTATTATAAATAAATAAATAAATAAATTAAATGTACAATAATTTGGTTTTAAATCTATTTAATTCAATTCATTTTCCAATAACAATGAATAACAATATATTGTTCATTTGTTCCATATAATATGTTTCGGTGTCATTTTAGTAAGCCGATTTGTTAGAATATTTTTGTGACTCATAAGATACAATTTTAATTTAAATATGGTAATTTTTTTCCAAATCCAACATTATAAGTTATAGATAACTATTCATTTAGTGTAACATACTTAACTTCTATTATTCACCTAATATCTACAAAACTAACGAAAAACGATTCTGAGCAAAGACATTGAAAATTAATATTGTGATTGAAGTACCTAGGTACCTAATTTATTTTACGACTAGGCATATTTTGAATATATATATGCACAAATAAACTGATGAAATTTAAAATTTAAATTATTCTTTAATAGCCTAAAATCAAAATAAGCAGGTAAGTGGGTGACGCTCTGCTGTACAGAAGGTTACAATAAGTGGGGCACTGTAATAGCTGATGGTGTTAACTTTGAACTCAGTGATATTGTAGGTACCTAGATACGTAATATTATTGAATACAAAAAATAATTCAGAGCTTGTCAGACTAGGATATTTTATATTGTTATTTTTAATACGTTATATAGTTAGTTGAATTAATATTCTTTGCATAATATTTCATATATTATTATCATATTTGTATATAAAAATATACTTTAGAAGTTTTAAGAACCCACAAATAATAATTTTAAGCTTAGTAAATTTTTTTTGATAAAAGTAGAAAAACTTAAAAAGAAATCTTGTATTCAATTTTCTAATCTTAGTAAAAAAAAACTTAAAAATCAAAAATTTTGTATGCCTATAAATATCACAAAAAGGGTCAAAATAATTTCTGGTGTATATAAAATGCTAACATAAACATTCAGTGAAAATTTCATATATCTATGGACTACTGTACATTTTTTAGAGTTACCTGCACCGAAAACCAATATCGATTTTGCGAAAACCAATTTTGCATAAAAATAACAGTTTTTTCTTAATTTCTTTTTCGTTTATCCCGACGTTTGCAATCTACTGGAAATTTAGACTTCCCGATTGCATCAACTAAATTTAATTTCCTAAAGATACTGAAGTTAAAAATCAAAGCTACAAACACAAAAAAAAACAATAATAAAAATTAAAAACACACATCATTCTAATCACCCATCATTATAAAATATAAAATATACCCAATACAATTAAAACTAATATATTAAATAGGTTAATAATTATTATTAACTTTAAACTCGACAGTATTCGGTGAAATTGTTAAACTTGGAATAATATAAATTTAGTTGGTATTATAGTCGGTACTGTAAATTTGATGTGTTTATTGCAGTGTACCGCCTTTATATTATAACTTTTAAAACCAATTATCACATTTATTTATAATCACATTTTTACTTAATATGATTCATAAAAAAAAATATGCCTTTATTTTTAACAACAATACACCATCAAACTGTTCATAAATACGGAACTCTTTGATATGAAAAGTTGCATTATATTACATCCGTGGAAACATCGTATTGACGTACCTAATACAATATCTATATCATTATTATCCATGGCAATTGTCAAAGTCGATGCGGAAGACACAGTCCATTACAAATTCTAAAATTTTAACAACCGAAACTGACATGAACAAAAAATATACTGAGTTTCGTATGGTTTTATTTTACACAAATCACAATATTTTCAGATATGTATCAAGAGCATTTACAAAGCGACGTCGCAGCACACACGTCACGGATTCCGATGAATGCCGAAAGATGTTTAAATGTAAGTTTGATTTATATTTATTTGGTTCTCAAATTTACTTATTAGAGTTAAAATAAATATTTAACGTCACTAAAAATGTGCTATCCAAGTGTTATAACTTATAGATGAATATTTTGGTTCCGAGTTCGAAATTAATAAAATGTGCGAGGTCAAATAATACAAACTCGGTCGTCGTTTTACCAGTCCCGGGTCGTAGAATATTATTAAATTGATAGGTACTTGAAAAAGACATACACATTTTTGTTTAATTTATATACATCCATGTTCAACTTATGTCATAAGTAGGTGTCGGATTTTATTCTCTTAAAATTCTTAAAATATGAGGTTTTTATGTCGTTAAAAATAGCCAATATATTCTCGTTATAAGTTATAAGTTATAGATACCTACATATTAATTTAGTATAACATACTTAACTTCTATTGTTCACCTAATATTTATATCATAGGGATTAGGGACGTATATTGTATAATCATGGACACAGTCCATTCTCAGTTGTTTTCAAAAGCGCCGTGAAAAAACGAATGAAAAATTACGGAAAAAACGGGAATTTTTACGGAAAACCAATTTTCGACCAAATCGATTTTGGTTTTTAGTATAACTCTAAAAGAAATGACCGTAGATACATGCAATTTTGACTAAATGTTTATATTAGAATTTTTTATACACCATAATATTTTAGCTGTTTATACGGACATTTTCATTTTCCAATTTTTTTTTATGTATTTTCTATAGATTTCTATAAAACTTTATTTGTTGGGTAAAAAAACTTGAACGGTTAATACAAGTCACAAATTTTTTTTATAAGCATTTAAAGTTCAAATATTGACAAAATACGAGTTAGAAAATCATAAAACATTTTCGTTTTAAATCTAAGATATAAAAATGTAACACATGATTTCTCATAAGTTTGTCTAAGTTTATCAAAAAAAAAAAAAACCTATACTACCAAGTCAAATTAAATTTTTATGAGCGTTTGAAGTTCATATTTTTACAACATTGGATATTCACTCGATTTTCTTATTTTGTTCTAATTCAAAAATAAATAATTGTAGATATTTTAAAAGTTCCCGAATGTTTATATTAGAATTTTCTATACACCATCTAATTTTTAATATATTTTGACTGTTTTTGAGCTTTTTACCGACCATTTCAATTTTAAATTTGTTTAGTTTTTTTTTATATAAATACCAATGAATTTTTATTTTTCGGGCCAAAAATTATGAAAATTGAATACAAGGCTCCTGATATATTGTTATAATAGCAATTGAAAAATATTAAAAATACATAGGCACACATTTTTTTTTAAGGATTTAAAGTTCAAATTTTGACAAAATGCATCACAATCTCTAAAATTATCAATCATTGTAATTAAACAATTATAAAATATTTAGTTTTTATAACTAATAGGATTGAAAATTTAAAACAAAGATTCTAATAAATATAGTACATAATGTAATCAAAAAATCTAAAAAATGTATAAACACAGTTATTTTTTACAGACCTATTTTTCTACTAAATATTATCAAATATTCATATACTTAATCTTAAATGATGTTTCCAGTTGAATTGTTTCTTATATAAAAGTATATATTATAATATTTTTCCAGCATCACTGATAGTTTTAGGTTAATAATTAAATAATATGAATAATATTATTTGAACTTATCAGCTACCATATAGGTAATAACAATATCAATATAATTTAAAATATCCTAGACTGATATACCGTCTCCGTTCAGAATCGTTTTTCGTATTCAATAATATATAATATTATTGAATTAAAATTTAATACCATCTATTATACAGTGACCTACTTATAACCTACTGTATAGCGGAGCGACATCCACTTGACCCCCTTTTTTTCAACTGCTTTTCAGCTTAAAAGTTTTTTACTTTTACCCCTCCATAGAACCTTTTGAATATGCTGTTGAAGAAAATTGATACATATTTGCTGTCCCAAATAATGACAACAGATACTAAAAAAATAAATTAAAAATTAAAAAAAAAAAACAAGTAATATTGCAATATCATTCTAAAATACAAACTAATATAGTATAATATACCTAATAGTTATGTAGGTATGATACAAATTAAACATTATGCATATAATATACTAGCTGATCCCGTGCACTTCGCTGCCCGTAAAATATGACTACTCTTAAAAAAAATTGTGAATATTCAACTAATTTTGTGTGTAACTCACTGCAGTAAGTGCAACTCAGCCACCCTTGTAGGCAACCCGACTACGTCGGATCGCGGACAACGCCGATGAGCGGCTACATGTGTAAAAATTCAATTTGATGCATGCTTGTACTTGATTTGCCCGATGAACATTTGGAGACAAATAAAATAATAAATACTTATTTCTACTAATTATGAAAAATTGTGATTATTCAACTCCTTTTTTGTATAACTCGCTGCAGTAAGTACAACTCACCCACCCTGGTAGGCAATCTGACTATGTCGGATCGCGGACAACGCCGATGAACGGCTATAATATGTGTTAAATATTCGATTTAAAGCATGCTTGCACTTGACCTGCCCAAATAACCAATAGCAACCAATAGTAAATAAATACTAATTTATACTAATTATTTATCCTATAACCAATAGCAACAATTTACAAACAAAAATTATTGAAGTCAGCGAACCTATTATTATTATTATTATTATTATTATTATTTATGATTATTAACGTCATTATTTATGATAATTGATAACTCCTTTGTTTTTAAAGTTAGAGAATCGATCAAATGCCATAAACCTTCTCCGCAATGAGCTTTTCAATTTAAAAAAAAAATCATAACGATCGGTTTAGTAGTTTCCGAGAACATATCACTCATAGGTTTTCATTTTCACATTCATATATTAGATAATATAGGTAGGTTAGGTTATAAGAATATAGTTGAACAGTTTACTGCAAGCTGCGTATTATTTCAGAGATGGTATTCGTCAGTGAAAATTTGCCAACTAGGAATAATAATGTATTATCATAAGCAGACTGAAATGTGTAAATGTTGCAGTGTTTCGAAGACTAAGTTGAAGATCAGATTTTGATTCGGACACGGGGTATGTACCTATATTTTTTTTTCAGTAGTTTTATTTTTTATTAGGTATTGTTAATTGATAAGGGTGTGTATTGCCCGCCACTTTTTAAATTTTTCTTATTGTAACTACTGGTATAACACTATTCCAGCTATCAATAAAGTCGTGATAAAAATTATGAAATTAGTTAGGTATGATACTTTTTTAATTTATTCTTTTGAGTGAATAGGAAGTGAGAGAGGTTGTGAGAGAATTGTGAGAGAGATTGTAACAGAGGCTGTGATAGAGGTTGTGAGAGAGGTTGTGAGAGAATAGGAAGTGAGAGAGGTTGTGAGGTAGGTTGAGAGAGATTGTGAGAGAGGTTAAGAGAGAGGTTGTGAAAAAGTTTGTGAGAGAGGTAGTGAAAGAAATTATGAGAGAGGTTGTGAGAGAGGTTAAGAGAGAGGTTGTGAGAGAGATTGTGAGAGATGTTGTGAGAGAGGCTGTGAGAGAGGTTGTAACAGAGGTTGTGAGAGAGATTGTGAGAGAGGCTATGAGAGAGGTTGTGAGAGAGATTGTGAGAGAGGTTTTGAGAGAGGTTGTGAGAGGGGTGAGAAGAAAGAATAATATTTAAACAATATCTTTCGTTGTTATGTTTACAATATCGAATACATATTTAGTTAGTAGGAAAATATCATTGCAAACCTCAAGATTAGTGGTGATGGTTGTCAGTCATCACTGTAGCTTCAACTAACCATAGGTTTACCTAACTTACCTTCTTATGAGATAGAATAAAAAGATCGGTTGCCGGTTAGGATGTCAGCGCACTATTCCACATTTGACCCACGCACAACAAAAAAAAAAAATAATAATAGGTTATATCTAGGCGCTGAAAAAAAAAAATAACATTATAACAAATATATAAATATTTGAAATAAAACAATATACAAAATATGAACAAAAATTCTTAAAGACAATATAAAAATTCAGACACACCCAAAAAAAAAAAAATTAATATTAAAATATAAGTAAAAAAAAATATAAAAAAAAAGTTTATGATTTATTTATACCTAAATTATCACAATTTGTAAAATATTCAATAAAAAAAGTCATCAAATTCAAAGAAAATCCAGACAAAAATAAAAAAAAATAAGTAAAATATAAGTAGTAAAAAAATTTTAAAAAAAAGTTTATGATTTATTAATTTTTAAAATATTACAATAAGCAAAATATGCAATTCAAAAATATTTCATTACATTCTTAAAAAAAACCAGACAAAAAAAAAATTAATAAAAATTAAAATAAAGGTAAAAAAAAATTTTTAAAAATAGTTTATGATTTAGTAATACTTAAGTTAAAACAATATGCAAAATATTCAATTCAAATAAAATACATAACATTCTAAGTAAAATACAAGATTTAAAAAAATTTAAAAAAAAAGTTTATGATTTATTAATTTTTAAATTATTACAATAAGCAAAATATGCAATTCAAAAATATTTCTTTATGCTCTTAGAAAAAACCAAACACAAAGAAAATATTAATAAAAATTAAAATGTAGGTAAAAAAAAAATTTTAAAAAAAAGTTATTGATTTATTAATACTTGAATTATTAAAATTTGTTAAATATGCAATTCAAAAATATTTCAATATAATCTTAGTAAAAACCACACAAATAAAATTAATAAAAATAAAAATATTGGTATAAAAAATATAAAAAAAATGTATTATTTATTATTTATACCCAAATTATCACAATATGCAAAATATAAAAACCAGACAAAATAAAAAATTAATTAATATTTAAATATAGGAAAAAAAATAGTTTATGATTTATTATTACTTAAATTAAAACAATATTTAAAATATTCAATTGAAAAAAAGTCATAGAATTCAAAGAAAAATCCAGACAAAAAAAAAAAATAACTTAAATAATTGTAATATTACTAAACTAATTTTTTTAAACGTTAACAACCTAAACCTATATTAATTTCTTTCTTGCTCCTTAAAAAGTATTTGCCTGCGGGCTCCAACGTTCCCCTGCCAATTTATTTTTAATGAATTTAAACAATTTTGATATTTCTAAACTAAATTTTTAAACATTAACAACCTAAACCTACATTAATTTTTTTCTTGCTCCTTAAAAATAAATTGCCTGTGGGCTCCAACGTTCCCCTGCCAATTTTTTTTTTAATGAATTTAAAAATTGTAGATATTATTGAACCAAATTTTTTAAACATCAACTACCTAATGCTATATTCATTTTTTTCTTGCTTCTTAAAAAGTATTTGCCTGCGGGCTCCAACGTTCCCCTTCAAAATTTTTGTAAATCAATTTAAATAATTTTAAAATATCTAAACCAATTTTTTTAAACTTTAACTACCTAATGCTATATTCATTTTTTTCTTGCTCCTTAAAAAGTATTTGCCTGCGGGCTCAAACGTTCCCCTTCAAAATTTTTGTAAATCAATTAAAATCATTTGGATATTTCTAAGCCAAATTTATTAAACATTAACTACCTAATGCTATGATCATTTTTTTCTTGCTCCTTAAAAAGTATTTGCCTGCGGGCTCCAACGTTCCCCTGCCAAATTTTTTTTTAATGAATTTAAAAATTGTAGATATTATTAAACCAAATTTTTGAAACATTAACTACTTAATACTATATTCAATTTTTTCTTGCTCCTTAAAAATAATTTGCCTGCGGGCTCCTACGTTCCCCTTCAAAATTTTTGTAAATCAATTAAAATCATATTGATATTTCTAAGCCAAATTTTTTAAACATTAACTACCTAATGCTATATTCATTTTTTTCTTGCTCCTTAAAAAGTATTTGCCTGCGGGCTCCAACGTTCCCCTTCAAAATTTTTGTAAATCAATTTAAATAATTTTAAAATATCTAAACCAAATTTTTTAAACTTTAACTACCTAATGCTATGATCATTTTTTTCTTGCTCCTTAAAAAGTATTTGCCTGCGGGCTCCAACGTTCCCCTGCCAAATTTTTTTTTAATGAATTTAAAAATTGTAGATATTATTAAACCAAATTTTTGAAACATTAACTACTTAATGCTATATTCATTTTTTTCTAGCTCCTTAAAAATAATTTGCCTGCGGGCTCCTACGTTCCCCTTCAAAATTTATGTAAATCAATTAAAATCATTTTGATATTTCCAAACCAAATTTTTAACCTAACCTAACCTAAAGCTCTATTAATTTTTTTCTTGCTCCTTAATATGTATTTGCCTGCGGAATTCAACGTTCTACTTCAACATTTTTCCAAATCAATTTAAAGAATTTTGATATTTCCAAACCAATTTTTTAAACATTAACAACCTTAACCTATTTTCATTTTTTTCTTGCTCCTTAAAAATGATTTGCCTGTGGTCTCCAACGTTCCCCTGCCAATTTTTTTTTAATGAATTTAAAAATTGTAGATATTATTAAACCAAATTTTTTAAACATTAACTACAATAATGCTATATTAATTTTTTTCTTGCTCCTTAAAAAGTATTTGCCTGCGGGCTCCAACGTTCCCCTGCCAAATTTTTTTTTAATGAATTTAATAATTGTAGATATTATTAAACCAAATTTTTGAAACATTAACTACTTAATACTATATTCAATTTTTTCTTGCTCCTTAAAAAGAATTTGCATGCGGGCTCCCACGTTCCCCTTCAAAATTTTTTTAAATCAACTTATATCATTTTGATATTTCCAAACCAAATTTTTAACCTAACCTAACCTAAGGATATAATCATTTTTTTCTTGCTCCTTAAAAAGAATTTGCCTGTGGGCTCCAACGTTCCCCTTCAAAATTTTTGCAAATCAATTAAAATCATTTTGAAATTTCTAAGCCTAATTTGTTAAACATTAACTGCCTAAGGACATATTTATTTTTTTCTTGCTCCTTAAAAAGTATTTGCCTGCGGGCTCCAACGTTCCCCTTCAAAATTTTTGTAAATCAATTAAATTCATTTTGATATTTCTAAGCCAAATTTTTTAAACATTAACTACCTAAGGATAAATTCATTTTTTTCTTGCTCCTTAAAAAGAATTTGACTGCGGGCTCCCACGTTCCCCTTCAAAATTTTTTTAAATCAACTTAAATCATTTTGATATTTCCAAACCAAATTTTTAACCTAACCTAACCTAATGCTATATTAATTTTTTCTTCCTCCTTAAAAATGATTTGCCTGTGGTCTCCAACGTTCCCCTGCCAATTTTTTTTTAATAAATTTAAAAATTGTAGATATTATTAAACCAAATTTTTGAAACATTAACTACCTAAAAAAATATTCATTTTTTTCTTGCTCCTTAAAAAGTTTTTGCCTGCGGGCTCCAACGTTCCCCTTTAAAATTTGTGTAAATCAATTAAAATCATTATGAAATTTCTCAACCAAATTTTTTAAACATTAACTACTTTGTACTATATTCATTTTTTTCTTGCTCCTTAAAAAGTATTTGCCTGCGGGCTCCAACGTTCCCCTTCAAAATTTTTGAAAATCAACTTAAATCATTTTGATATTTCCAAACCAAATTTTTAACCTAACCTAACCTAAAGCTATATTAATTTTTTCTTCCTCCTTAAAAATAATTTGCCTGTGGGCTCCAACTTTCCCCTGCCAATTTTTTTTTAAAGAATTTAAAAATTGTAGATATTATTAAACCAAAATTTTGAAACATTAACTACCTAAAAAAATATTCATTTTCTTCTTGCTCCTTAAAAACTTTTTGCCTGCGGGCTCCAACGTTCCCCTTCAAAATTTTTGTAAATCAATTAAAATCATTTTGAAATTTCGAAGCCTAATTTGTTAAACATTAACTGCCTAAGGATAAATTCATTTTTTTCTTGCTCCTTAAAAAGAATTTGCATGCGGGCTCCCACGTTCCCCTTCAAAATTTTTTTAAATCAACTTATATCATTTTGATATTTCCAAACCAAATTTTTAACCTAACCTAACCTAAGGATATAATCATTTTTTCTTGCTCCTTAATATGTATTTGCCTGCGGGCTCCAACCTTCCCCTTTAAAATTTTTGTAAATCAATTTAAATAATTTTAAAATATCTAAACCAAATTTTTTAAACTTTAACTACCTAATGCTATATTCATTTTTTTCTTGCTCCTTAAAAATATTTGCCTGCGGGCTCAAACGTTCCCCTTCAAAATTTTTGTAAATCAATTAAAATCATTTGGATATTTCTAAGCCAAATTTATTAATCATTAACTACCTAATGCTATGATCATTTTTTTCTTGCTCCTTAAAAAGTATTTGCCTGCGTGCTCCAACGTTCCCCTGCCAAATTTTTTTTTAATGAATTTAAAAATTGTAGATATTATTAAACCAAATTTTTGAAACATTAACTACTTAATACTATATTCAATTTTTTCTTGCTCGTTAAAAATAATTTGCCTGCGGGCTCCTACGTTCCCCTTCAAAATTTTTGTAAATCAATTAAAATCATATTGATATTTCTAAGCCAAATTTTTTTAACATTAACTACCTAATGCTATATTCATTTTTTTCTTGCTTCTTAAAAAGTATTTGCCTGCGGGCTCAAACATTCCCCTTCAAAATTTTTGTAAATCAATTAAATTCATTTTAAAATTTCTAAACCAAATTTTTTAAACTTTAACTTCCTAATGCTATATTCATTTTTTTCTTGCTCCTTAAAAAGTATTTGCCTGCGGGCTCAAACGTTCCCCTTCAAAATTTTTGTAAATCAATTAAAATCATTTGGATATTTTTAAGCCAAATTTATTAAACATTAACTACCTAATGCTATGATCATTTTTTTCTTGCTCCTTAAAAAGTATTTGCCTGCGGGCTCCAACGTTCCCCTGCCAAATTTTTTTTTAATGAATTTAAAAATTGTAGATATTATTAAACCAAATTTTTGAAACATTAACTACTTAATGCTATATTCATTTTTTTCTAGCTACTTAAAAATAATTTGCCTGCGGGCTCCTACGTTCCCCTTCAAAATTTTTGTAAATCAATTAAAATCATTTTGATATTTCCAAACCAAATTTTTAACATAACCTAACCTAAAGCTCTATTAATTTTTTCTTTGGCTCCTTAATATGTATTTGCCTGCAGAGATTCAACGTTCTACTTCAACGTTTTTTAAATCGAATTAAATAGTTAAAAATTTCTAAATGAGTGTTTAAACATTAATAACACAAATAACATGCCCAATTGTGCTTGCTCCTTAAAAAGTATTTGCCTGCGGGCTCCAACGTTCCCCTGCCAATTTTTTTTTAATGAATTTAATAATTGTAGATATTATTAAACCAAATTTTTTAAACATTAACTACCTAAAAATATATTCATTTTTTTCTTGCTCCTTAAAAAGAATTTGCCTGCGGGCTCCAACGTTCCCCTTCAAAATTTTTTTTATATCAACTTATATCATTTTGATATTTCCAAACCAAATTTTTAACCTAACCTAACCTAAGGATATAATCATTTTTTTCTTGCTCCTTAAAAAGAATTTGCCTGTGGGCTCCAACGTTCCCCTTCAAAATTTTTGTAAATCAACTTAAATCATTTTGATATTTCCAAACCAAATTTTTAACCTAACCTAACCTAAAGCTATATTAATTTTTTCTTCCTCCTTAAAAATAATTTGCCTGTGGGCTCCAACTTTCCCCTGCCAATTTTTTTTTAAAGAATTTAAAAATTGTAGATATTATTAAACCAAAATTTTGAAACATTAACTACCTAAAAAAATATTCATTTTCTTCTTGCTCCTTAAAAACTTTTTGCCTGCGGGCTCCAACGTTCCCCTTTAAAATTTTTGTAAATCAATTAAAATCATTTTGAAATTTCGAAGCCTAATTTGTTAAACATTAACTGCCTAAGGATAAATTCATTTTTTTCTTGCTCCTTAAAAAGAATTTGCATGCGGGCTCCCACGTTCCCCTTCAAAATTTTTTTAAATCAACTTATATCATTTTGATATTTCCAAACCAAATTTTTAACCTAACCTAACCTAAGGATATAATCATTTTTTCTTGCTCCTTAATATGTATTTGCCTGCGGGCTCCAACCTTCCCCTTCAAAATGTTTGTATATTAATTTAAATTATTTTGATATTTCTGAACCAAATTTTTAAACGTTAACAACCTAAAGCTATATCAATATTTTCTTGCTCCTTAAAAAAAAATTGCCTGTGGGCTCCAACGTTCCCCTGCCAATTTTTTTTTTAATGAATTTAAAAATTGTAGATATTATTAACCAAATTTTTTAAACATTAACTACCTAATGCTATATTCATTTTTTTCTTGCTCCTTAAAAAGTATTTGCCTGCGGGCTCAAACATTCCCCTTCAAAATTTTTGTAAATCAATTAAATTCATTTTGATATTTCTAAACCAAATTTTTTAAACATTAACTACCTAATGCTATATTCATTTTTTTCTTGCTCCTTAAAAAGTATTTGCCTGTGGGCTCCAACGTTCCCCTTCAAAATTTTTGTAAATCAATTAAATTCATTTTGATATTTCTAAGCCAAATTTTTTAAACATTAACTACCAAAGGATAAATTCATTTTTTTCTTGCTCCTTAAAAAGAATTTGCCTGCGGGCTCCAACGGTCCCCTGCCAATTTTTTTTTAATGAATTTACAAATTGTAGATATTATTAAACCAAATTTTTGAAACATTAACTACCTTATACTATATTCATTTTTTTCTTGCTCCTTAAAAAGTATTTGCCTGCGGGCTCAAACATTCCCCTTCAAAATTTTTGTAAATCAATTAAATTCATTTTGATATTTCTAAGCCAAATTTTTTAAATATTAACTACCAAAGGATAAATTCATTTTTTTCTTGCTCCTTAAAAAGAATTTGCCTGCGGGTTCCAACGTTCCCCTGCCAAATTTTTTTTTAATGAATTTAAAAATTGTAGATATTATTAAACCAAATTTTTGAAACATTTACTACAATAATACTATATTCATTTTTTTCTTGCTCCTTAAAAATAATTTGCCTGCGGGCTCCTACGTTCCCCTTCAAAATTTTTTTTAATCAACTTATATCATTTTGATATTTCCAAACCAGATTTTTGACCTAACCTAACCTAAGGATATAATCATTTTTTTCATGCTCCTTAATATGTATTTGCTTGCGGGCTCCAACCTTCCCCTTCAAAATGTTTGTATATTAATTTAAATCATTTTGATATTTCTGAACCAAATTTTTAAACGTTAACTACCTAAAAATATATTCATTTTTTTCTTGCTCCTTAAAAAGTATTTGCCTGTGGGCTCAAACGTTCCCCTTCAAAAATTTTGTAAATCAATTAAAATCATTTTGAAATTTCTATGCCAAATTTGTTAAACATTAACTGCCTAAGGACATATTTATTTTTTTCTTGCTCCTTAAAAAGTATTTTCCTGTGGGCTCCAACGTCCCCCTTCAAAATTTTTGTAAATCAATTAAAATCATTTTGAAATTTCTATGCCAAATTTTTTAAACATTAACTACCTAAGGACATATTCGTTTTTTTCTTGCTCCTTAAATAGTATTTGCCTGCGGGTTCAAACGTTCCCCTTCAACATTTTTGTAAATCAATTAAAATCATTTGGATATTTCTAAGCCAAATTTATTAAACATTAACTACCTAATGCTATGTTCATTTTTTTCTTGCTCCTTAAAAAGTATTTGCCTGCGGGTTCCAACGTTCCCCTGCCAAATTTTTTTTTAATGAATTTAAAAATTGTAGATATTATTAAACCAAATTTTTGAAACATTTACTACAATAATACTACATTCATTTTTTTCTTGCTCCTTAAAAATAATTTGCCTGCGGGCTCCTACGTTCCCCTTCAAAATTTTTGTAAATCAATTAAATTCATTTTGATATTTCTAAACCAAATTTTTTAAACATTAACTACCTAAAAATATATTCATTTTTTTCTTGCTCCTTAAAAAGTATTTGCCTGTGGGCTCCAACGTTCCCCTTCAAAATTTTTGTAAATCAATTAACTTCATTTTGATATTTCTAAGCCAAATTTTTTAAACATTAACTACCAAAGGATAAATTCATTTTTTTCTTGCTCCTTAAAAAGAATTTGCCTGCGGGCTCCAATGTTCCCCTGCCAATTTTTTTTTAATGAATTTACAAATTGTAGATATTATTAAACCAAATTTTTGAAACATTAACTACCTTATACTATATTCATTTTTTTCTTGCTCCTTAAAAAGTATTTGCCTGCGGGCTCAAACATTCCCCTTCAAAATTTTTGTAAATCAATTAAAATCATTTTGATATTTCTAAGCCAAATTTATTAAACATTTACTACCTAATGCTATATACATTTTTTTCTTGCTCCTTAAAAAGTATTTGCCTGCGGGTTCCAACGTTCCCTGCCAAATTTTTTTTTAATGAATTTAAAAATTGTAGATATTATTAAACCAAATTTTTGAAACATTTACTACAATAATACTATATTCATTTTTTTCTTGCTCCTTAAAAATAATTTGCCTGCGGGCTCCTACGTTCCCCTTCAAAATTTTTGTAAATCA
>JANEHU010001048.1:0-64664 GCA_027563435.1 Nasonovia ribisnigri | reverse complement strand
TGTGCTTCACTATTTCATTCTCCGATAATCGTGGTACTTCGAGGTGTCGGAGTTTGGTTGCCCATGTGGCAAAATGTTCACGGTAGTTGATGTTGTTCGGTATGTGCTTGGTACTTAGGCACTGACTCCATACCTGTATTTGTATTTCCCTGGACCAGAATTCGTCGATGAATGCTTTTTTGAAGTCGTCATAATTGGTCAGTTGGAATCGTATGGTGGAGAACCAACTTGATGCGGCCCCTTTTAAGCAATCACCCACAATGATTATTTTTTCCCCGACGTACGACTGTTTGATTGCAAAATATTCTTCTAGTCGGTACAAAAAATCTATGGGGTGTGCATCGCGGTTGTTTCCAAAAAATGTTGGACGCGATATCTCGGTATTGTGCATTTGTTCAGTTTTATTATTACCTTCATTATGCACTGGTTGTCTATTGCTCCTCTCGTATTTAAGTTTTATGTCGTTGATTTGTTCGTTAATTAATTCGATTTTTCTTTCGTAATTTTCCAAAACTTCTTCGATTTTCCTGTCATTTTCTGTAGTTTTTTGGTTATTTTCTTCTTCCAGATTGTTGCATTTTTCTTCCAATCTGTTGATTCTTTGCAATAACTGGTCGACTAAATATTGACTGTTTCTCTCTACCTCCGATTTAAATGCATTGAAGGTTTCTTCTGTTATGTTTTTCTTCGGTGCCATTTTTTTTTTTAGAGATGTAGTTTTCTTCTTAATTAACACGAAGTAGTTTTTCTTTTGATCTCGTAGGTCGAAGTGAAATTTTCTTTCCAATCGAGCACTGCAGTTGGGCGCCAATGTAATGATTTTTCAACGCTGGTTTTTTTTTTTTGTTGTAATAATTTTTGCGTTTATTATCATACGTAGTGTTTTTACAATATTTCTTTTTCACATACACTTCAGAATTATACTCTTTCGAGTGTACAGAAAAAGGTAATTTATTGTGGGGTTACATATAATCGGGGGGAATGGTGTGAACATGAAACTCACGGTTTGTGTTCGGGTGTTCGGGTTGGCTCGGTGCGTAGACAGGTGGACGACGGCAGCGACGGCTCGGCGTTCTCGACCTGGTAGCAGCGGCAGACAATTAGACGGACGACGGCAGCGACGGCTCGACGTTCTCGACCTGGTAGCAGCGGCAGACAATTAGACGGACGACGGCAGCGACGGCTCGACGTTCACGTTCAGGTAGCAGCGGCAGATGGTTAGACGGACGACGGCGGCGACGGCTCGACGTTCTCGTTCAGGTAGCAGCGGCAGACGGTTAGACGGACGACGGCGGCGACGGCTCGACGTTCTCGTTCAGGTAGCAGCGGCAGACGGTTAGACGGACGACGGCGGCGACGGCTCGACGTTCTCGTTCAGGTGGCAGCGGCAGACAGTTGGACGGACGACGGCGGCAACGGCTCGGCGTTCTCGACCAGGTGGCAGCTTAGGGAGTGCCGGGAAAGACTATGTTAACGTCCGTTCGTAACGATACTAATATCGTCCGGCTCGTTAAGTCTCGGGGAATATGTTGCTGTTGGTAGAGTGGTATGATGTGCATCCGTTCGTAACGATAGAAATGTATCGTCCGGCTTGCACTTCTTCCACTCTCAGCGGGAGTACTACTGTTGTAACGGCACTCAGCGGCCTGTATTTATGCTGTTTGCGGACCACCGGTCCGATCAAACTACTAGATCACCTTTACTCGTTTTCCGCTTTTTATGAATACTTTGGACATATCTGGTGATAGAAGTTTGATCGTCGGTGACCTGCTGATTTGGAATAGGTCTTCCGCGGTCTTGTATTCCTTTTGTTGTATAGGAAAACTCCTATTTTCCGGAGAACACAACTGTTCGACGAACGTGCGGGTTCTCCAGCGCTATCTGTGGCTGTGGTTGACAGTTGCGCTCTTGTTGTTCTGTGGTAATCGGGGTTACGGCGATCGTCGAGAGCGCGGGCTGCGTGACGGGCGGACCGGTTTAGTGACGGTGACATAGAGCGCGCCACTACAGATTGTATCGCGGTTTTGTCCCGTTACAAAACGTCCGCGGATCTTCTCATTTGGTTATTTCAAGATCAAAATTATTTTGGTGTTTTAGACCACACAAAGTATATAACTGAAATAGTCGATGAATTTAATAAATTTAATAAAGTTTTCAATTCTGAAAATTTGTTGGAAATTGATAGAGAAGTGTGTGAAGATGTACATCATATACAATATAATCAAAAAGATATTGTTATTTATACTATAGCTTTAGATGAAATTGAGTATATTTGTAAAGAACTCGAAGATGATAAGTATCACCAATTTCAGGCAATTAAAAAGTTAGGTGTAATGCAAAATATGATTGATTATTTCAAACATATGTTAAATTTGTCTGAAGCGGGTACAGCTGTTATACCTACTTCTGTTAAAAATTTAAGTCAATTAAGTATGGAACAACGGTGGAGCTTATATTTCTGTTGGGAGAAAAAAATAGAAGAGATGCTTGAGGAAAAATTATTGCATTATAAACAATTGTATACTGAAGCTTATAACCAATATGCTGAGTTAAAAGAGTTGCAAAATGTAGAATTACTGAATGATATGCATGTTGTAGCATTAACTACTACTGGTGCTGCAAAACACAGAATACTGCTGGAAGGATTACAATCACCAATTGGTATGATATAAGATTCTGAATTACTTTTATTTCTATATAATATTAAATAGTATGATTTTAATTTTAGTTGTTGTTGAAGAAGCTGCTGAAGTTTTGGAAGCGCATATATTGACTTCTTTAACAAGTCATTGTCAACAACTAATATTGATAGGTATATTTTATAATTTACCTTAACAGAACAATAATATTGAAAATAATGGTAATTGCTTATTGTTTTTAATTTTAAAGGTGATCATAAACAACTATGTCCTAGTAATGCAGATTACAAGTTGGCAAAAGATTTTAATTTTAATATTTCATTATTTGAACGTATGGTTAATAATAATGTACCTTATTGCATGTTGGGCGAACAACATAGAATGCGCCCTGAAATAGCTTCTATAATAACTCCATCAATATACAGTGACTTGAGAAACCATATTTCTGTTTACAATAGAGAACACATTCGTGGTATAACCAAAGATGTGTTCTTTCTAAATCACAATGCATATGAAAAAGAAGTATGTTATATTTCTGAATGTTTATCATCTAGACATAACTCGACTAATCTAATTTGTTTGATGGACACAGGTAGACGAAATTTCAAGCAAAAGTAATGTTCATGAAGCTGAATTTTTAATTATGTTTGCCCGTCATTTAATTTTACAAGGTTATAAAACTGATCAAGTGACAATATTAACAACTTACAGTGGTCAATTTTTTCTAATTCGTTCGGTAAGTTATCATTAGGGCCCGGATTTAAATGCATTTTCATGTTTTTTTTCTGAACAGTCCAAAAAATAGCGCCAATAAGTTTAACAAATTTTTATGACTAACTTGTTTCATTCATATTTTTGTTGAAATTTTATAGTATTACTAATTTATTTTCAGTTACAAAAAAAGCATTCAATATTAAAA
This sequence comes from Nasonovia ribisnigri, assembly GCA_027563435.1. NCBI lineage: Eukaryota > Metazoa > Arthropoda > Insecta > Hemiptera > Aphididae > Nasonovia > Nasonovia ribisnigri. Next base: position 61,106 of record JANEHU010001048.1, on the reverse strand, counting down.
GACATGAAAATAACTGTGGTAGATAATTACCAAGGAGAAGAAAGTGATATAATATTACTATCACTCGTTAGAAGTAATAAAACTGGAAATATAGGATTTTTGAAAACTGAGAACAGAATATGTGTTGCATTGTCCAGAGCTAAATATGGACTTTATATCATGGGTAATATGGACAATTTGTGTACATCTAGTAATTTGTGGACAAAAATAAAAAAAACATTAGTTGATCAGGATTCATATGGTAAATATACAGTTTGGTAATTATTTGTATTTGATTTCACATTTTCTATTAATTTTCTAAGGTGATGAATTGACTTTAGAATGTGTCAGACATTCTGGTATTATGACGAAGGTTTCAAAGAGTAAAGATTTCAATATTATTATGGAAGGTGGTTGTGCCCTGATATGTAGATCATTGAAACCATGTGGTCATTACTGTACAAGTAAATGTCATAGTTATGATCGTGAACATTTGGAATTGAAATGCAGAGAGCCTTGTAACAAGTAAAATGTTTAATAATTGCATTTATAATTATTTTCTAAAGATATTTTAATATATTTCTGTGTACTTATGTTTCATAGGTTATGCAATGATAATCACCCTTGTACGAAAAAATGTTTTATGGAGTGTGGAAAGTGCACTACGTCAATGATAAAAAAGTTACCGTGTGGTCACCAATACTTATTACCTTGTTTTGTTGATATTCTTAAATATCCGTGTGAAGAAATGGTTGGGCTTATATTAATTACTTTTAATAGTATTTTTGTTTGTATTTAATTATCAATACTAAATTTAGGTAGAATCAGTCATACCAGAATGTGGTCATACCACCGTAAAAAAATGTTGCGACCCAAAACCGAACTGTAAGTACAAATGTTTAGATCGGTTACCTTGTGGTCATACTTGTGAACAAAATTGTCACAAAAACAAAGACGCAGAACATGAGAAGGTAATTAGAATTATTCTAATTTTAAACATGTTTTAAATTATAATATACAGTAATAATTTTGTTATTTATTAATTTATCCACAGTATAAATGCTTAAAACCCTGTGAGAGACTGAACAAAAGATGTTCATTAAATCATAAATGTCAAATGATGTGTTATGAAGATTGTGCTTTTTGCAGTATCCTAGTTCCAAGGACATTACCCTGTAACCACATACAGAACAATGTTCCATGCTTTAAGAAAATTAAACCATGTGAATATCAAGTACGTTAATTGTTAAGTATTCTATAGTGTAAAATTTGTTTTCTTAACTTAACGTAATTTTCAGGTTTCGAAAATCATACCAGATTGTGGACATTCGGTAAAATTGAAATGTAAAACTAAACAGCAAAGGAAACATTGCAATTTAAAATGTGAGCGAGTACTAGGTTGTGGCCACAAGTGCCAAAATATGTGTGCAAAAGATTGCACAGAAAAAGCTTGCAAAGAAATCGTCCTTCAAAGCAACAATGAACTCTCTTGTGGGCACAAAGGTGTGTATGTTCTTTGTTGCGACCAAAATAAAGGTAATATTCATTATTATTATATTTTTTAACTAGGAGTTGTATTACACTTAATAATTGTTTTCAAGTATCACCTATTAGTTTATTATTATGATAGATATTCAGTTGAAAAATATTAAAACTACATAGGCACAATTTTTTTTTTATAAGCATTTAAAGTTTGAATTTTGACAAAATTTATCAAATTTAAAATGTAATAATTATTTTATAATTAAAAATTTATAAAATGTTCAAATTTTATAGCTAAGGATTGAAAATTTAAAACAAGGTTCGACGTAAATTGGTTATATATAAATTACTTTATTCACAATAATATCATCATATAATAAATATACTTTGTAATATTCAGTCAATTTCGGGGCTTACATGGGTTAAAACATAAATATGTATTTAAGTATCTCTTAGGTTACCCCTAAACCTTTGATCATTGGCTTCTGAATTATTAAACAAAAATAAAATATTTTAGAATTCAGTCTGGACTCTCAATATCTACTCGATAAGTGCCTTGGGAAGTGTTTACAAAAATTAATTTGTAACGATAAATGTTCGGGCACGTGTGGAGAATGTAAACAAGGTCGTTTACATGTACCTTGCAGAGAAATTTGCAACAAGATAAACATTGTAATCATATGTATGTATCTTTTTATTAAATGTTCTTGAATAAATAAATTTTCTTATATTTATTCATTTTTACAGATGCAAATCGCCCTGTAAAGAACAGTGTCCACCTTGTAATCAGAAATGCAACTATTCTTGTGTCCATTCAAAATGCACTAACCGGTGTAGCAATCCGTGTGTATTGTGCAAGGTAATTACTAATAAATTTAAACAGTTTTTTCCATAATCTGTAGTGAATTTTATGCTGATAATTTTGTAGTTGCAAATAGATCATCTAAAATAATATAATCATTTATTTTTTGATTTAATTAACAGGAAGAATGCAATTGGAAGTGTCCACATTTGAAATGCACTAAAAAATGTGGAGAAATATGTGATCGAGAACCTTGTTATGAGCCTTGCATGTTAATGTTGAAATGTGGACATGAATGTATTGGTTTTTGTGGTGAACCGTGTCCTCCTCTATGCCGCATTTGTCATAAAGATGAAGTAACTACAATAATATTTGGCAATGAAGATGACCAAAATGCAAGGTAAATCAGAAAGAATTTAAATGATACATTTGAAAAAAATATTAAGAAGTTTACGGACGGCGACTACATTTTATAGAACTAATAATATTCTATGTGAATCAGCTGCAATATTCTGTATATTAATGTTGATGTGATATTTTTTAGGTTTGTTTATTTGGAAGATTGTTGTCACTCCATAGAATCTAAAGCCATAACAAAATGGATTGAGGAAAATGATTTTGAAATACATTTGAAACTGTGTCCGTTATGTAAGACACCAATTTTAAAAACACAACGTTTCATGAATCAAGTAAAAATCATAATGGAAGATATATCGAAAATTAAAGAACAAAAGTATGGAAAACCATTTGATCTTCACAGACAAACCATTAAAACGATGAAATCATTAATTATTACAAATGTTCAGTTTCCGGAACTCTTTATTTGTGATAGAGATGCAAGATATAAAAATATCAAAATGCTTTGGGATAAATGGTGTAACCCATTATTGGGAAAATGGCATTCTCCAAATAGTAAACGTTCAATATATTATTTGCAAAAATGTGATATTGATATAACTAATTTTGTGATTGATTTGTATAAAAATATCGCAAGGTTTAAAAATAAAATAAATTCAATTGGTCGTGGCCCGAAAAGTGAAACAATTATTAATCACTTTATTTGGTTACTTTCCGTAGTTTTAAATCATGCTAAACACTTGTCTAACCAACAACAAATTGATGTTAGCATGGAGATGGCGCGAGGTGCAAGGATTGTAAGCTTATTTGAAATCATGTCCAATTCAAAAGTTCAATTGGAAATAGCTATGAATGCTAACACAAACGACGTAAAAATAATAATAGAAAAAATGGAGTCATTGTTAATGTCATCGAAAGTGTACACTATAAGTCTGGATGAAGAAATTCAAAATTTGACATTAATTATTCAACAAAAAATTCATGAACTTCCAGACTTCTTAAGCAATGAAGAAAGAAAAATGGTTCATGAAGCTATGGCATCCAGTTTTGAAACAGGTGTCAGAGCTCAGGGCCATTGGTGCAAATGTGTGAATGGTCACATTTATTGTATAACTGAATGTGGAAGACCTATGGAGCTGTCAACATGTCCAGAATGTAAAGAAAAAATTGGTGGACAAGACCACAGACATGTTGACGGCATCCAAATAGTTACAGATATGGATAATTTATTACAATAAACAAAAAAAAAATTAATAAAAAAAGAGATTATAAAAAATTAGATACAAAATGTTATTATTTATTGTTATTGTTTAATTTTTCACAGTTAAAAAAATAGTTATTTTTTGCTAAATTGGATAGAATAAGTGCAGTGAAGATTTTCAGAACTTTCTCTTCAATTGTTAGTACACTACAAAGTGTTAATGCAGAAAAACGCTCTATAAAATGAGTTTTAATTTTTTTTTAAGGTCTGTAGTGATTTAACTATTAATCATACTGCAATAACATACATGCATATTACATACAGTTTACAACCTTACTCTACACACAGATTGTAACATAAAAACTATTCATTACAATTTACGAAGCCAGACGTTTCTATAGAAAATGTCATCACCGTCTTTCTACTCATTCAAATCCTCTCATCAAGAATTTATCATCCCTCACAATTCCAGGTAGCCCTCCAAGGCGACTTAAACGCAATTGGTGCAGAGACCTATTACAATAAAAATTAATAAATGAAAAAATAACCATAAGACAGAAATGAATCGTTATTTCTTATTAATTCGTAAATTTACCGTTGTTATCATTTTAAAATCTCGCCACTTGAGTATTGATAACCAGCAATAGCAATACCACAGAATAACCAGAATGGACACCTTTTCAGTTTAACATGGGTTCTTATGGGGCACAGATTTGCAACACCTGCTGGAATATCAGTGCTGCCGGTAAAAATATAATTATTATATCTTTATATCTTCAAGAAAATAATAGGTCAACAGAACATGTATATACAATAACATAATAAATATAAATAATTAAATTACCTGCATATTAAATTATGTAAATAATAATTGATCTGAAATTTAAATTAAGGCGGTAGAAATCAGATGATAAAAATGATAAGACGTTATCAAAATTTGAACCAATCACAGCATAGGCTGCGAAAATAGGTAAATTCGCGTCGGACGCGGAAATAGCCACTTCCTAAAAATTACGTAAAGCAATATATAAAGTAATATACTAATCTATGGTAAAGCCATACTTATACTTCAACCATTTCTTGTGCAAGTATAAAAAATGATTGTGCTTAAAGGCATGGTGTTTTTTTTGACAGTATTGTCTGCGTCTGCATATAGAAAGGTAATTTGAATACTAAATGTTATTTAATGGGGAGGTTTGGTCATTGCTCATTTTTGGATTCTTGGGAAATTTCTTATATAAAACGATATAACCGAATGTTTTTGAATAGTTGCAGGTTGAACACAACCCAGGTTGTCTAATGAAAGACATGTGTGCCAAAGTTTCAAAAGTAACATATATACGAGCCGATGGCAAAGATGATACTATTCACTTTTTAATTGATGTCACAAGGACTCCATCGCTGGCCATTGTAAAAACAAGCAAAGACGCTGTCATTCAAGCAAACTATACTGGTTTTTTATATGACAGTAAAATAGAATTTACAAAGTTCCCCCTGTACACTTTTTCAACAGTATTCAATAAAGTAAGATTATATTCTAAGTATAACATGTTCACTGCAGATGACGCCAAATGGCATCATTTTACAAATGCACTATAATTTGGTCAGCGTTATAAACTTTTTATTTTTGTCAGCATCTTCTATAAGCATTTGTTCATAAACAAGTGCAAGCCGTTCACTGGTTCTTAATTTTTCAATTTTTAGGAATTTTTTTTTTAAAACCCCAATTTCTTCAGCGTCACGATAAGTACCCACAAATATGATACGCAGCAAACGTGATAACTATAAACTACTTACAGTTATTTTATGTTTTTAAATGAACAAAGTTTTCATTATGTTACAATTTTTCAAAAAATAATAAGAATGTATAATGTTTATGTTATATTTTAATTTTAGTTGTACGAGTTCGATGATATTTATGATACAGTCAATTTGAAAAATGACAATGATTTCGAGGAAATTAATTTAAAGCATCTTAAATGGAAAACAACTCGAATAATAAAGAAAAAGAACGAATCTGTTGAAATTGTTTTGTCTGCTGATACACATAGAGGGAGAGGCATTAATAAATTTGGACTTATAACTATTACTGTAAGAACTCGTGTAGTTAGCCTTTTGTTAATTTATGAATACAAATAATTGATGATAAATATGTGTTTTACGTATTTTATTTATTTTTAGTTTAAATTGAGTGAGAATTATTTCGTCTCTGAGTCGCCATGTGTTTTTCATACTCCTGAATGTGGTGAACTTACATTTACACTAAATAATTTGTACACACATTTTAACAAATCACGTTTTGCAATAGAGTTACTTTCTAGTAGCTCTTATCAAACGAATGAGTATGAAGATTTATCAAATAATACATTTTCAGTAAGTTCATACTGCGATACATCCTACTTATAATCTACTAATATTTTTTGAATGTATAGAACTATTTGTTGAGTTCAAAATGTAATTTTGAAAAAGTACATACAGCAGAGTATGACATTCATGATCTCTATGAAAATGTCTATAAGAATGATTGGAAATATACAATTTTATATATAATATATGGAGAAACATTATTTAATTCTCAGTATCTATTTAAATCACGTAACCTATCATTTGGGATGGACAACGATGGGAATTCCAATAAAAACAATAATATATCCATGTAAGTTATATATTTGTTTTTTTTAATTGTAATTAAAAACAAACTATTATTTTCAGGAAATTTTTAATTGGTGAAATCCAAACAAGAAGCTTGGTCAAAGCTTGGAATGTAACTCATCATGAACTTAATCATTACATGGTGTGTATAAATATAGTTTATTGTAGTTAATTAAATTGTTCTTAGTTTTTTTTTTACTCATCAACAACTTAGATTATATTTTTAAATTATTTTCTATCAATTTATACCTAATTACCTATGTTATATGTTTAAAATACATTTACTCATATAAACAATTCAAAGTGATTAAACATATTTAAAACGACAGTTTTAATTATATTAGTGTTTTGTTAGAATTTTTTTACTCTTGATTAATATTTTTAATTTTGAACAGGATGCTCACTCCAAGGCGGACTCGGTTCACACATGGAGCTACTCGTTTTCCGCTCAAACATTTTGGTTGCTTGCAATACTTTTTTCAAACTACAAATATATTTTACGAATAAATAATGTGTATTAATATTTTAATTTACTGTTATTATTTTAAGACAACCATTGGCGTGTCTACGGTGGCAGCCTAGGGTGTCTAGGCTCCCCCTGCAATTTTTGAAAGGTACCGGTCAACCGAGCTTTTAGTCTGAGGATTTCAACATTTCTTTTTTTTTTAAAACATGAAAATACAAAAAAAAAAAAAACAGACAAATGGACCGGGTGGCTGTCTTGCAGGATAAGGTTATTATAATAATAACATGTTATAGTAAATTAAGAAAAAATAACACATATTTTTATATCTTTATTTTGATAGTGTCTTTAAAATCTTTAAAAGCTGTTAGAGTAAGAGCTCCTAATTTTTGTTAAAAAAAAAGTTTCATTAAAATTAGGAAAGAAATAAAAATTCAATAGTCTTATATACGTTCAAAATAAAAATAACCAGCTAAAATGATGAAAATTTACCAAATATTTACGTTCAAAATGTGATTTCTTATAAAATATTCTGAATCGACTTCTGAGAATGTTATATTATTATGGTGGGCTGCCATTTCCTTTATAACAATTCCTGTCAATTTACGAAGAGTTATCATTGTGTCAAAAGTGTTGAAGTGCTTAATTTTAAGCTAATTTTAATCTAAGTGTTAAGTTTTTTTTAAAAGTAAATTAATAAAACATATTAATATCAATAAATAATATTTATCTCCAAGTAACCAGATTAGATTGATTTTTAAAAAAATGTTATTATTTAAATATATATATATAATTAGTATTTAAATAAAAAATGTATAATAATAATAAATAATATTACATTATTATTAAGATGATATATCTACGACAAAACTTATATGTATTTATCCGTCATACACTGGTCTATCAGAAAAATACAACTTGATAAAGTTTAGGTAAAAAATAAAGGAAAATAAACCTTATGTTCAAACACAAAATAACCCTCTAAAACTATGAAAATATGTCAAATATTTACGTTCAAAATGTGATTTCTGCGAAAATATTTGAAGTTAAGGTAAGTTTAGTAGATATAAAGATTCAGTGTGATATTATCTATCAGAAAAATATAATTGTATAGAGTTTTGTTGAGAAATACAGTTTTTCTACGACATTTTGTGCGCAGAGTTAAAAAACAACGTATTCACAGCTATGCGTCCAGGCTGACTTAACTTGGCAAAAACAAAAATATTGCACTAAAATTCCAAACTATCACTATTTTTAATAATTAAAACACGTTGAGTTCATTTTTTACCTTATTTTTAAAAAAGTAACATTAGTTTTTGAGATATTTTGAGTTGAAATGTGTATCTTTAAAGATACATCACCTCATAGAAGCTGTTTTCAATTTCGTGTCTTTTAAGATACACTACCTCGTAAACGATATTTTATTTTTGTATCTTAATGGATACATCACTACGAATTCTTCATTTTTAATCTAGTATCCATTAGTGTACATCACTTGATTATGTCTATTCTAAGTTTTATTACTAAAAAGTTACCAAGTAAAACTATGTAATAAAAAGTCAAAAAAATATAGTTTTTATTGCTTTTTAATAGAAAAAATTTTAAAAAAAATTATAGTAATAGGTACATAGCAGTTAATGAATATATTTTGATTACCTACTTGGTAAATAATGCATACAAAAGAAAACAACTTTTTCAAAATGAAACTAAAAAATAATTATACAACCATATTATTTTAATGTATTTAACAAATTAAAGTTAATAGAATTCTGAAATTAGAAAACCATATTTAAAATTTTTCAAAACAAAATTAATTAAATAACAAATATCAAGAAAAACAAAACAACTTAAAAATATAACTGCATTGCACTCATTTCTATCTATATGATAAGTGTAGGAACAGTTTCATTCATCAATAGGAACAATGTAAAAAAAAGTATAATAAAACTAAACCGTTACCTAATGAATATAATATTATTTTATGTACCTACTTGGTAAATAATGTAGGTACAAAAGAAAACAATTCACTCAAAATAAAACTAAAATATAATTATATAACCATACCGTTTTAACATTTTTAACATATGAGAGCGATTAAAATATTTTGAAATCAGTAAAATCATATTTAAAATATTTAACAACAAATTTAATTAAAGAAAAAATATAAAGAAAAAACATTAAAATTTAAAATATAATTGTATTGCACTTATTTCTGTTTATGATAAGTGTAGAAACAGTTTCTTTCGTTAAGAGTACAAAGTCTCACGTTACATTTAGTACAACAATAAACCGTCTGACCTTTGGGGCACAACATACATCGTCCTTTTTTAATTTTTTTGGGTAAATGGTCTTCATTATCCAAGCGTATATCATCCGTAGGTCTTAACCTGGGTAATTTCTGAATTCGAGGATTAGTTAGTAATTCTTTTATTGGTCTGCCAGGTTTTCTTTGGTTAATAAGAGTTTTAGCTATTGAAGTTCTAAATTGTTTTAACGGCATATGTTTAACGTTTAAATCATTATTTAACTCTTGTAATTCACGCCTATATAATAACCACGCATTGTTGACAGATATGTCCAATAACTGTGAAAATACAGCCAAATACCAACGATGCGATTTTAGACCAGTACGATATAAAGATACTAGCATATCAGCTAAATCGACACCACCCATCTTAGAGTTATATTCTTTGATTATTGTTGGACAATTTATTAGGAATTTTAGCTTTCATATTTTTATCGTAGCGACGAACTGATGACGTCTGTTCATTTACAGGTACAAACGAACTTACCAATGTTACACATTTGTTATCTGCCCATTTTACAACAGCAATTTTTTTTTTATTATCACACCTCATTTCATAACTTCCTCTTCCTTTTTTGAGTAAATCTTTGTCATTTATGATGTCACATTCACGCAGTCTATTTTGTTGTATTGTTCCAAGGCTTAAAATTCCAAACTCTTTTCTTAAATACGTCACAAGTTCCAGTGATGTAAACCAATTGTCAAAATAAACAGTAAGTGGTTTATCGGAAATGGTTTTACAAAGTTGGAGAACAACTTTTTGCCCTAACCCAAAAAAAGTTTCTTCATATTCTGAGAATGATTCTGTACTAAATGTTGTTTCGCCCGCATATGGAAAAAAATCATGCACAAAACCATCAATTCCAGCTCTTACAAAAAATTTAAAACCCCATTTTTTAGGTTTGTTTCGAATATACTGTCTTCTGGAGCCCGCTTTGGTCCCTTTATAAGGGATCATCATCTCATCTATTGAAAACAACTTACCCTGTTCAATCGACAAACAATTTTCTCTTATACCTTCTAAAATTGGTCTTACTTTGTAAAAACGGTCAGAAGTATCAATTGTTTTGTTATCAACAAAATGAATATATCGACGTAGCATTTGATAACGTTTTAGAGCCATGGTATCTGCGATTTGACTATATCTTAAGTCGGCAGACCAATAATCAGTATATGCTGGCATTGCTACGATTCCCATAAGTAATTCAATTCCAATATAGTGTTTTATTTCTTCTACTGTTGTTTCTAAAGACTTACCAAGTTTTTGGGAACTATATATATTAGTGTGCTTTGTTATGAGTTCTAAAATATCATCTTTAAGAAACATTTTGAAATATTCGTAAGGAGTTGAAATATTTTGAGGTATGGACGAATACTTAAATGGAGGCAAATCAACAGGAAATTTAAACTGTTTTGTCCATTTAAAAGTCATTTTTTGTCGTATTATTTTTTTGGTTTTATTTGTAAATGTTGATGGAGGAGGTTCAACCGATTGAACATATGCTGAAGATACCGAATTTGGTTCCACATATGTCATTTGAGCTAATCTAGCCGATTTTCTTTGAACAATCGATAAGTCAGAATCGGAATGTAAATTGACTGATGGCAAATTATTTGGAGAAGAGAGATCTAATATATTTTCAATAATACTTAAATTAATTGGATTATCAATTATATTACTTTCAACATTAGGCAAATCTAAAATAGGATTAGAAATAGAAGCTTCAGCCAAAGTATCATTGTAACTTGTACTTGGTAAATTTATGTAATTATTGATGTCTGTACCTAATTCATCAAACATGGGCATATCATCGATATCGTTTAGATAATTCTCTAGTTCCGAAGCACCACTTGGAGGATTTGACGAGTGTGTACTACAATCAGAATCGTCTATAACAGTTATGTTGGGGGCATTTGATTTCCTATTTAAAGATAATTCAGTCTCATATTCAGTCTCATCTTCAGTTTCAGAATCTTCTGAATCTGATGGAGGAAGAACAGATTTCAAAAGCCGCAAACTTCGGGATGAAATAATTTTTTTATTTCTATACATAGCTACCTAGTAAAAATTAAATATTTATTTTATTATTTATTTATTCGCATGGCTAGTAAAATGATAAGTAGAAATTTAAATACATATAATAATAACAAACTGTATATAAATAAATGTTAATAGTAAAACAGAAATACAAAAATAAAAATAATAATTATATTATTATTTAATATTTTAATAATTTATTTCAGAATTTAAGGTTCCGTATCTTTTTAAATACAACAATAAACATGAGATAACTGAACATTGTATCTTATAAGATACAATGTTATACATGAGGCCGCTGAGCAATGTATCTTATAAGATACAATGTTATACACGAGGTAGCTGAGCAATGTATCTTATTGGATACATCAAATATTAACCATAAAAAAACAACACTCGAGAGTTAAAACCTAACATTTTATTATATTAAAATGATAATGAGGATAGCCTGAATAAATATTACTAACTTACAGCTTGTTGTCGCGTATATTCAATGACTTATAACACTCCAAAGTCACAGGAAATCACAAACACATGTAAACACTAATCCACGTGTGAGACAAATGATAACAGCGTAATCAATTTTAGCTATAATCAAACTATATTACAAATATAAACTCTTTGGAATATTTAGAAAAATTAACAACACTTTCATGGAATAAATAAATATTATTTTTAATATCAAAATTAACTGATTTACGTGTATCTTTTAGGATACAGCGTCAAGTTAAGGGTTAAATTAGGTAAAGCTTAGTTTTTGTTGCTTTGACAACATACCAAATTTAGCTTAAATCAATTTGCTATGTTGTATAATTTTGAGATGAAGATGTGAAGATTTGAGATGTTGATTCAAGGCTGGGCATTAAGAGGACATAACACTAGTATTTGTTGTCTCCGTCCTACCAGTGTATAATATAGCAAAATTACGCTCGGCAGAACACTTGTAGCTCCTTTAGTTTATAAATTAGAGTGAATTGACCTACTATGAAACTTGATGGTAAGAACATTATCTGTGTTTGTATGTTAGTTTTTAACGATAATTCAATTTTTAAGTGAGTTATGGCCATTTTTATTTATTGTATATTATATACATATAACTTGCTAAAAAATTGAATTATTGTAAAAAACCAACGAACAAATACAGATAATGTTCTTACCATCAAGTTTCTTCATAATAAGTCAATTACTCGATTCACTCTAATTTTTAAATTAAAGGAGCAGCTTCAAGTGTTCTGCTGAGCGTAATTTTTCTATATTACCCACTGGTAAGACGGAGACAACAAATACCAGCTAGTGTTACGTCCTCTTAACGAGTTAAAAAGTTAATTTAAATTTAAATTTTTAACTTAACTAGTTACTTTTGGATTTTCAATAACATAACCGAGTTAAAAAAAATTATTAACTGCCCCGCCTTGGGTAGATGTAGTGTTTAGTTGTAAGTTACCTTCAAAATATTAGAACAATTGGCTGTAATTTTGTTATCAGCTTGTAAACTATCAATTAATGTATTTAATGTCCTTATTTTAGCTTGCAATCTGTGATTTTTTTGTCTTAACATCCTTTCAGTATTGGCTTTTTTTTCTAAAGTTTTTTTATAAACATTCCAAAACATTTTCCTCTTTCTAGGGGTTTCCAAATCTTCTTCTTCATAATCTCCCAAGTAACGAAATAGTTTTCTTCTCCTAATAATTTATTCACATCAAACATTATAAAAACAAGTGAAAAAAATATATATTTAAATAATACTTTTGTGGAGGTGTTTTTGTTGAGGTTGATGAATTCATACTAAAATTGTTTTCTTCAAGTTGCTGTTGTACTACCGAGTCATCAAGATCCACTTTTGAATTGTTTGATATTTCTGACAATATACCATCTTCTAGAAAATCATTGACTTCTCCAGTTTTCACTAAAATTAAAAAATTGTTACATATTTACAATAATTGAAAATATATATTTGATTTAATATTAATTTATACCATTACTATCATTTGAATCATAATTGATTTGAGTTCCGTTACTATCATTCTCTTTGGAATGATGAAGTACCTCCAAATCTATATTTAAAATATATGTTTTGTGTCTTAGTAAAATATAATTAACTCACATTACAGGTTACTAATTTAAGTAATTTGTTCTCACCTTCAAACAAAGATCTACGACTTGTTGATTTTGGGATAGCATTCATTTTCAGCTTCTTGTTTCCCAAAGCATTAGTTTGATAATCATCAATATCAAAATGTTTGCTACATACAACAGAATGCTGGGATGGCACAAACCAACTTTCATTATTAATGGCTAATAACCATTTGCTTTTCAACTCTTCATTTGTAGGAAACCTATATGGATTAAAGGTGATTTTTTTATTTACTTAAATATATATCTGTCATTTTTAATTGTAATGTAAACCTTAATTATATTACAGGTAGTACTTATTTATGAAACTTTGTATTTGAATTCTTGGAGTGTTTAGTTTTACAGCTTCTCACACAGCACATAAGAACCATTTTAATTTTGTTATTTAAAACACAAGTTATTAACAAATAATGAAATAAACAAAATGCTAAAACGCGGGGAATGATTTTAAGATCTTATCACTCGTTGGTTGTCGGTATCATTGGAAAAATATAAAAATATTCAAGTATGATAAAATATTTTGGTTGTAATGTCTTTGGGAATTCTAACATATGTCTGTCTCTCTCGCACATATCTTGGATTCAACCGAATACACTACTGGGATATGATATGCGCGGTCCATTCTTTTATAGGTCTATGGTGGTAGCCGTGTCAATCCATAGACCTATTAACTATGGACCGCGCATTCCACCCCCCTCGCCTATTGCATGTCAACTGCGTATTGACTGAGAGAGATAGAAATATCCGTTACTAACATCATGGTAGAAAATATATAGTAGTTTATTTATTCCATGTCTCTATAACACAAACGTGCATAGAACATAGGTAGTTAAATTTTAAATTTTAAGGCTTTATATAGTTACGCAATAGATAGTGAATAATAATATTAAAACAATAATCGATATTTAAATGTTTAATTATATTACATAATAGCCATAGACCTATAATTAACAAGTTTAATAAGTATGTTAACTGTTAAGTATGTTTATATAATTATATGGTTTTGATTTAATTTAATACAACTGGGTTGAAGTATTCCAAATTAAAGTTGAAATTGTGATTTGTTCAAAAACTAAATATGAACAGATTACAGACAATATCTATAGATGAAATCAAATTATTTATCTTGTTATATCACTGTCACGTGTAAGTATAATTTTAGTGCATAATAAATTAAATTATAAGTATTAAATGTTACCTAATAAATAATATATTCAACTCTAGAATGTTAAATAATAACAAAAATTAATCCAAATGTTCATACATTAGTACATAATATGAGTTCCATATTGTTCAAAATAAATAATATATTATTGGTTATATGTATATTTTTCTTAAAATTTGTAATAATGATCCACATATTCTTTGTAAAGGTTCATTCATGAATAAAAAAAATAAATTACAATCTTATAAAATAAACAATATATGGTCAGCTTGTATAAAAAATAATTCAAATGTCAAAAAATTAACACAACAATTAAGAATTGTTATTAAAATTAATAGTTTTATTAATTATTACCATTTTTATTAAAAATAGATGGTATTGCATCTTTTTTTAATTGTACTGTAGTATTACTTATACTAGTAATAGGTATATAGTAATCTTCACTTCTAAAATGAAGCTCACAAACAGAAAATGACTTAAGTATCTTAAATTTTAAGTCATGATGAAAAATTGCTGCAATCCATTTTGATCGAAGATCTTCATTTTTTCGTAATCTTGATTTAAAAATGTATCATTTTATATAAAATACTAATATTTATAATTTATTTTATTTATATTTATTGTTTTTACATTTAAATATAATTTAATAAAAAAAATTAAAAATACTTGTGCATCTTAATTCCTTGTCCTGATGTTGTATTACAGCCTTTTACATTGCAATATTGCACCATGGTTTTTGTATAAAACAGTGTTTAAAATAACTATTAAAAATTCCAATTAAAGTTAGAGGTGAAACTTAAAGAAATATCAGTTCAAGCTTCAAAGTTTAAACGATTTAAATTTTTAAAACGCCGGTTGTCAGTCATAGATAATAAAGATATGACAACATTAATAACAAAATTTATCATGGAATAAAAATTTTTTTTCCGTGAATTCCGACGGCTAGCTCTGTCTCTTTTGCTTAATATCCACATATGATTTCTCTCTCTATGCGTGGTCCATAGTTGATAGCGGAGTTGACCGATTGCGGCCCGAATTCAGGTAGTCGTATTTTATCCCAAATATAAGTATCCCGATTGCGTCCCAACACACATTGGTTCACAAAATAGCTTAAAATTATTAAAAAAAAAAGTATTTGGCATTTGGAAAATATTTGAAAAACTGTATAGGAAAACGTTGTCGAATTTTGAAAATTGAATATACTTCATAAATTAATAATTTCTTACCTAGTAAAATAATTAAATTAATTTCCGATTTTATTAATATCTGTTTAATAAATAACCAAATTATAAAGTATTAGTATTTTAATGTTAAATAAGTGTAAATTCAAAAGTATTTAAATACATAGCAAGTATATTTTTGATTTTTAATATTATATATTACCTATATGTATACAAATAGTCAAATAATAAATTGTTTACAATAAAAAAAAATGGAGTTATATACAAATAATAATATAATAATATGTCATTAAAAAGTCAATAAATTGTTTACAATAAAAAATTATATGTAGTACAAATATTACCTATGTCAGTAAATAGTCGATAAGAAAAAACTAAATGTAGTGTTAAATTATAGTGTTAGGGGTAGATTTTTAAAACTCATTATTTTCACAAAATCAAAATTAGATATTTCAAAGTTTTTTTATTTTGTAATTTGAGTTTGTATAAATTTTTTTTTGATAATTTGTTTAGTTGTTTCTCGAGGAGTACAAACTATAGATTGCATTTTTATTTTAGTATCTGTTTGGCATTGTTTTAAAATTTCCAAAATTTGAAATATACTTGGATGTGACTAACCTAATTAGGTTTGATAACCACTTAAATAGTATTTCCTACCTATTATGTACGGGCCGCAATCGGGATAGATGAAAAGGTAAAAAGATTACTTTGGGCCGCAATCAGGCGACGCCCGTTGATAGGTCTATAAAATGATCTCTCTCCTCTAGCGTTTGAGCATGGTATGGATACAAACAGTTTTAAAGCTATTTCCATATTAGGAAATGAATACTCGTTTAACTTTGATATTGATAATGCTTCAATCAAACTGTGCATAGATAATTATTTATCTTCTGAAAAATGTTTCACTGTAGTTTTAAATTGACTGATCTCTTCTCGAGGTCAAGTTCTAAATCTTCACTATAAATAGCTACTAATTATTTTGACTAATAATACGCTGAACGCTCACTTACGGTAAAATTCTGTGGTAGGCGATATAAATATATAATAAAATATTACTGTTACTATAATTATGTTATACACATTTTTCAATGAATAATAATTCTTCCTAAAAATTAAAATGCATTAGAAAACTAAAACTTTCGTTTTCACCGTAAATAATTTGCCGCCCGAAGCAACTGCCTCCTTTGCCCCCCCCCCCTCAATCCGCCGCTGGTTTGACAATGTAGATCTATTCCAAAAAAATATGAATTATAAAGTTTATTTCGATAACAACTACATGTCTGTGCCATTGATGGTTTAATTGTTCTAATTTTTATACATAGTTAATCTTTATGATGTAATAATTTTTAAATAATATTTTTATGTAAAGATTGTATAAAAAAGTTTGAAAAGAAAATCTTTTAAAAATAATTTATTAAAAACTTTTACTTATTTTGAAAAATTACCAATTATTATCTTATTTACTTCTATTACCTGCCTAACTAATATGATAAGACTAAATAACTTGAATATTGAATTTTTTTAAGTTCTAAAAACTTTTATTTCATTAGTATTACCAAGTCTGCTTTTGTTGGTAAAATTGTTATCAACGATGAATATAGTTTTTAAAGCATAAAAATATATTTTTTTTACTTTGAAAAATAAGTAGCCTTCTAATTACAATTTATTTAATTAATTTATGATTGTTATTGTAAATAAATATCAATACTAGTTTTGTAAAATTTTGATCACATTTGTTTTTTTACATTTCAGTTTTAAATATTAGTATATTTTCAGTGAATAATGAGTAATATTATTCATATTAGATTTTATAAAGTACAATTTTATACATTTTTCAAAGTTAATGATATTATATTTTGAATACATTTTCAATCAAGAATAAACAATCAAAGTTGAAATTTAAAATTTTATACCATGGTAATAGGGAAATTAAAAAATATCCAATTATCCTACAAAATTTTTAAATTATCTTCAGAACCAGCCAGGGATGTAGGAACGGGTAGGAGGGGGTCAACCCCCTCACATTAAAATATCCCAATCGGTTAATATATAATAATAATAATCAGGAAGAAATTGCATTTAAATTCTACAACAACAAAAATTACTTTTTAGTTTAACATAAGAAAACAATTAATATATTGTTAAATTATAATCAAGAGCGAAGATGAATATTTTTGTAATACAATTTTATAAGTACGCGTTTATTACGAAATATGTATTTGGATATAAGACAGTATCCACAGAAGTTCTTTGAATATTACAGAATGTCCATTCAATCATTTGATGAACTTTTGGAAAATGTGCGTTCACATATAACAAAACAAATTACACCATTTCGCAATCCCGTTTCTGCAAAAGAAAGACTCACCCTCACAATAAGGCAACATAAAAAAAAAAAAAAAAAAAATATTTTTAATATATAAGGTACCTATACCATTTAAAAAATCTGATTTCTTTATTTATAATTAATACATGTCTTTGTCATACATTTATCATAAAATAAAATATATTTTTTTAGTTTTCTACTGTATGTATGTAAATACTATATTTTTAATATTTTTCCTCAAATCATTAAAAATATAGTAAGTGAAATTTAAAGATATTAAAACAGAATATTTAATACAATATTATAATAATACATAAATTATAGATGAATTAAATAAAATAAATAATTAATATAATGAGGAAAAAATTTTCAAATTTTACTTAGGTACTTAATGTTAAAAAAAAACGGTTATATAGTGTGGTGTGAATTTTCATCTTGACTACTTAAATTACTATGATTCACATCAACGTTAGGAGAACCTTGATAGGAATGTAGTTGAGGCGATGGGTGAGGTGATGTATAAGAATAATGAGAGGGATCAGTTTGAAAGTTTGGAAAAAATTGTTGATGATGATTATTTCTGAAATTGGCAGAGTTAGAAGAGTAATCGTTTTGATAGTAATTAAATTGATGTGGATTTGGTTTATTATGTTCAAAAGAAAGAGTTTGAGAAGGATTTAGAATATTTTTAACTGACTGCATAAATTGTATTTTTAGCTCTAATTTTTGGTTTTCGTTCATTTTTTTTAAATCCGGTAAAAATGATAAAAGAAAGGCTTTATCAGCATCAAAATCTTCAGGTTTGTGTACGGGTGCGTTTTTCATTAAATGTAATACATTTTTTTGAAAAGGCGTAATTTGTTCTTTTTTTCTTCTCTGCTGTTTTGATATTAACCCATCACATTCCTCGTGCACTGATTCCGCTGCAGACTCATCCAACTGACATTGCCTTTCATCACCGTACTCGTCTGTAGAAATCGCATTATCAGTAGAGCATGTTAGAGTCTCAATATTTCCAGTAGTTCTAATAAACATATATAATCATTAATAAAAAAAATAATTCTTATATAAAGCGAAATATATCGGAATAATATGTATCCTTACTTTCTTTTCTTTACAACCAGTCGTAAAAAAGATAATATGTCAGAATATGTAAATCTTTTTGTATTCCTGGCTTCTGATCCACTCTGAATTTTTCTTATCTCATTTATGTCTCTGGCGTAATTATCTGGTGTAATGCTTCCATTTTTTTTTAATTCTTAGACTATAAATACATAAAATTATAAAATCGTTTATTCGGAATAAACGCAAAAATATTATAAATAAAATAAATATATATCAATAGAATAATGTAAAGAATTAGATGTGGATTTTTTAATTATATTAGATTCTGAATGGAGTGATGAATATATTGATAATATTTCGTAATAATTTTAACAATAATAAATAATAGTAAATAATACTAACAACAGTTTCAATATATAATTTTTACAAATTTTGAATTTCAATAAATAAGTTTAATAATAGTAATAGTAATTAATTTAAATTTAAATATTATCCGAAAATTATTCAAATATCTTTGAAATTAAGTCAAATAATTTTTATTCTAATAATTTCTAGATACGATTTTGCACAACACTGGTGAGTAGTAATAAATGTTCTATTATTCATTCAACAATTTTAGATTCTGAGTGGAGTGATGAATGTATTGATTTTACAATGATGTGTGTTTTTTTTATTTTTGTGTCTGTCATCACCTTTTAGGACAGTAAAAATGCTTCAATTTTCTTCAACAGTACCTTTTCTGATAGGAGAGTGAATCTAGTTGGTACTGGGGGGGGTCAAAGTAAATACCTTAAGTTATTAATTTTTGAATTACAACAAAATAAGAAAAACGCTACATGAGAATTCGAGTGAATATCCAATGTTGTAAAAATATGAACTTCAAACACTCATAAAAATTTAATTTGATTTGGTATTAGAAATTTTTTTTTATAAAGGTAGGCAATCTTATGAGAAATCTTGTGTTGAATTTTCAAATCTTAGATTTAAAAAGAAAATTTTTATGAATTTTTAACTCAAAATAATTTGATAATTTTCGTGATTTTTCCATATTTATTTAAGATTTGAACTTTAAATGCTTATAAAAATAAACTATGACTAAGGATTTTTAATATTTTTCAAATGTCAATGTAACAATATAGTAGGAGCCTTGTATTAAATTTTCAAGTATTTTTACTCAACAAATAAAGTTTGATTGACATTATTCATAGAAAAAAAAACTAATAAAATAGGAAACCCTAAACAAATCGAAATATTTTTCAAGAATAGAAAATGTAAATATAAACAACCAGTGAAAATTTCATTTATCTACGGTCATTTGTTTTAATGTTACACCAAAAACCATATCGATTTTGTTGAAAATCGGGTTTGCGTAAGAATGTCCGTTTTTTCCTTAATTTTTCATTTGTTTTTCACAGCACTTTTGAAAATTATTGGGAATTTTCAATTTTGACCTCCCTAATGCATCAACGATATTCACTTTACCATCGAACAAGATACTAAAGTTGCAAATCGAAGCATTATTTCGACTACTTATCGTGTAAACAAACACAAAAAAAAATAAAAAATATAAAAAAACAGACTTTTTTGTAAAATTGTAAAATCAATACATTCATCGTTCCACTCAGAACCTAAAAATTATAAAATATTCAGTTTTTATAACAAAGGTTTGAAAATTTAAAATAATGATTCTAATAAATAGTACATACTGTAACCAAAAAATCTAAAAATATATGAACATAGTTATTTTTTACAGACATTTTAAATTCAAATTTGGACGAAATTGCATATTAAAATCAATATTAACGATTATGGTAATTTTGTTGTAATTTAAAAATATTATTCGTGCGATTGGAAATTTACCAAATATACGAAAATTTAATATTTCTAATAATAATTTATAATTGAAATAAATTTGTTTCAGATATTTATCAACGGGAACCAATTTTTTTACTTTGCAGTATGAATTTTTATTAGGTCGGAGCACAATTGGTACAATTATTCGGGAAACATGTAGTGTATTATGGACTATCTTACAACCAAAATAAATACCAGATCCAAACAACCTCGATAAATTGTTGGAAATTGTGAACCAATTTTACATAAAAATTAATTTCCCCAACTGTATTGGAGCAGTTGATGGGAAACATATAAGATGCATCAATCCGAAAAGTGAGGGAACTATGTTTTTCAATTACAAGAAGTATTTCTCGATTGTATTAATGGCCGTTGTCGACGCAAATTATTGTTTTACGACTATTGATGTTGGTGTCAATGGTAGAGAGAGTGATTCTACAGTTTTTAAAGATTATCCTTTCGGAAAAAAAACTTTATTCTGAAGAACTTAATCTGCCAGCACCAACTATTTTAACCAAAACCACGCGCGTTGCTACCGCTGTGGTGTGATGCAAGTGATTGAAAACCATGGGTTTTTATTTTAAGCGGTCAAAAATAGGCGTTGTGCGGCGGCTAGCGGTAGAACGCGGTGGAAACGCCCAAGTATGACGCGACCCTTATATTATGTGATTTTCTGGCTTTCTGCATTTGTCTTTTAGTGACTATTTGATAAATAAACAACTGAATTATTTAATCGTAATAGTTCTTCAGCTGTAAATCATCATCATAATTATTTGAATCTCAACTATTTTGGGATACACGCACTATTCCGTTCAGGGGTGATACCCAAGTATGAAGATTTTTCATGTGGTCATCGTGGCATCAGTTACCATGTGCTCTTGCCTTTCAATAATAAACCGTTGTCTACTTTTACTTTTTCCACCCTCCCAGGACAGAAAGCTATTTGATGTTTCTATATTTTAAAATATAGAATATCTAACTGTTAATAGTCAGCAGTTGGTACCTTAATTACACTTTTTGAATTAAAACGTACAATACCTAATTCTTTCCCATACATCGTTATTGTCTTTATTATTTAAATTATCTATTTTTTAATTAAACTTAATTTTTTTTTTCGAAATACAGTATAGGATTTCCGTCATCCCTTCTTCAATATTTTTTTTCATTTTATCATCCTTAAGAGATGTGATGCAACGGAAGTGAAAGAACGGCACATCAACACCAAAAGACAAATGCAGAAAGCCAGAAATTCACATTTTTTTTTATACTCTACTCAGTGGCGTGGTGAACTGTTTTAATTGAAGGAGACAAATATATTAAACCATCCAACCACCCACCCACCCAAAACAGGTTGTATACCAAAATTGCTCGCAAGTCGCAACCAATTCCATGAGGGAAACATACAAATTCGATCAAATAAATACATTTTTATCAGGTATAAATTTGTATTTCTCTACAAAATAAAAATACTGTAATACTATTTATAAAAATTATGTTTTAAACATGTGAAATGATGTAAGCATTTAGCATACCTTATAAAAACTAAACATTAAGAAACTTCAAATTTTAACATGACATTTTGGTATGTAGTTAAATAACAATTCAATTTTTAATTTATCACAGTTAGGTTTACAGTATAATATAATTTATACTATAAAGAAAATAGTAAACATTTTAATTTTTTTTTTTTTTTTTTTTTTTATTGAGATTTTAATGAATAATTATTATATCTCGACAATTACATTTTAAAAAATGATACAATAAATAAAATAAAATACATTAAACTGAATTATCATTGTAAAGCTCACACTCTTAAATTTGAAGCCCTGTTAACATTTTAATTAAATATAATTTATAACAATAATTTAACAAAAGCTTCTTTCACGCATCTTGTGTAGAAAAAAATCATAAATATAAGCATTTAATTTATAAAATTTTAGTGTGTATACTTTCCACGCAATACATAATTAACAACTAATTGAAAACATAAGTGATAGAAAGTATGCAGATAAAAAAATTAGTATTATTATTTAAACAATAATTCTTTTTATATTACTGAAAAGGTATAAGCATATCTGTTCACAATTACTTCTGGATTTATAACTATATCCTTTTCACATGACAATAACATGAGACTTGAAGTCTATTTTGACTCATGGTGGATCTAAATCGAGTTTTAATTAATTTTACCTTCGAGAACTATCTCTCACTTGCAGCAGATGTTGTAACAATAGTGCATAAATATTTATATACTAAAAAAAAGTTTGGGAATGCCGAAAATAAATTATAAGAACGAAGCATTTTAAGAATCTCTGTCGCAGATAGTTTTTTTCTAATTTCTTCTTTATTATCTATTTCATTTGAAGTGTCAGAATCAGGACTATTTTCATTTTCACTTTCGATAATTAGTACATTATTTGAGTGAATACTGGTTAAATCCATACCATTATACAATTTAATAAAACTACTTGCAAATATAGAATATTCTATTTTCAAATTATCAAGACTTAAATTAGAAATCCAATTTTTAAGCGCAATTAAATGATCGTCGGAAATCTCTGTTCCCTCGCTAGTTGCCTTTAATCGATCAAAAGTTAATAATGACAAATTATACAATATACCTCGAGCACCTTCAAATCAACTTATAATAGAAGTATTTACTTGATCCAATACTACATAAAAAACTTCAATTTTAAATTGGTCATAAGGATTTGTTATTACTTCATCAGAGACAATTTTGCCAGGCAACAGCTTCCTACGGCGGCTACGTATATTTGGCAACTCACATTCAACTAATCCAATTTCATTAACAAATGATTTTGTTTTTGTAATTAAATCGTTAAAACTCTGTTCATTTCTTAAATCAAATAATTTTTTAGCACAAGCATCCACCATAGTGATTGCTTGAATGAAATCAATAGACGAAGATTGTAAATAAATTGATAATGGAGTAGTACGAGAAAAGATATTTTCCATTAAAAATAAATTCAAAATAAATTTGAATGAAGTCATTATACTGTAAAGATTTGATGCATTTGAAGAGGTTTCTCTATCTGTTGAGTTAATTAATTCTCCCAAGGTTTTCAGAAATTCCAATTACTTTTTATTTATTACTGATAATGCACGGCCGTGCGAAGTCCAACGAGTGGTAGAGAAGTTCTTTATTCTATATGGTCTTTCAGAAGGATAGCATTTAGTTTGTTGCTCTATGAATATGGCTGTTTGTTTTCTTGCTCTCATAAATGTGAGATTTCCAGTATTTCTTCGACTGATTAACTATTAAATTTTAAATCAAAATTGTACTTTAATCATAGATCCATTAGTATTTGTATTATATGCTTTTAAATAAACGATAAAATGTATATTATAATAAATTGAATATTGTTACTATGTAGTTTTTTATAAAACACAATGGACTTATGAAAATTTACGTAATTTGCTTTTTTATAGACAATGCTAAAATCTATAATTTAGTTCTTTAAATGTTTTCGATAAATACAGTACCTTCTGAATTAAATAAAAAAAACAAAAAACTACCCGTTTTCTCCAAATTTCAACCCTAATGCGGCACCAAAGGGGGTTGAGTGAGATCTTCCAAATTTTACCTAAATGACTTACTCATATAACTTAACAAATTAAGGGGGTACTGTGTTAAATTTTCAAACCACCCTAGTAAACAGGCCTACAGCGTCTTCATCCATGATAATTGTCTGATCTCCGCATTGTGAATACCTATTTATTTTATTTTAATAAACGTATGAAAACCACATCTGTATCTTCCTTCTTTAATTTTTTGAGTTTTATCAATAGCCATAAATCCATAATCACTACGATTCCAACAGAAATGAGACATTTTCTGAAATTCTGAGAAATCCATATCTGCTGACAAATGATTGTTGAATATATGTCGTAAATTTGTGTCATCTTGTTTCAGTACTATTAAAAAGTTTGAGTTATCTCTTACTAGCTGTTTTGATATTTTAGAATATGTTTGTGCTAAATAAAGTAAAGAACTGGCACCTGAATGTCTACCAATCCTTAAGTATTCTCTGATTACAGATTGTGGACCGTATATTATGTAACAGGTGATTTTTACTGGGGAGTAAAAATCGCCGGGAGTAATTATTTCCTAAGCTAGCCGGTGATTATTACTCCCTCTATATTTTTACTCCTCTTTATCTAGGGAGTACAAATCGCCGGGAGTAATTATTTCCTAAGCTAGCCGGCGATTATTATTCCCTCTATAGTTTAACTCATCTTTATCTAGGGAGTAAAAATCGCCGGGAGTAATTATTTCCTAAGCTAGCCGGCGATTATTATTCCCTCTATAGTTTAACTCCTCTTCATCGGGAGTAATAATCGCCGGGAGAAATTATTTTCTTAAGGTAGCCGGCGATTGTTACTCCCTCTATAGATTATAGAAGAATAAAATAGAAAAAACGTATAAGTATAACAAAATAATGTTTAGGTAGTTTTGGAGATTATTCTACGGGTTAGTAGAGAGTAGTAGTAGCTTGTACGGGTTATTATTCTTATTTTACGATTATTCCATTTGTAACCTTCTTATATTAGATGATGATTTTAGTAAATATTAATAATTTTAGTGGTCACTTTTATCTGCAGGCATTGCCAAAAAAAATACTTAATAAAAAATGGGAAAATGAGTTAGCAAAACTAGGTAGGCGGGTAACAAGTCCCCGGTAACTTAGGGAAATCATTAACGCAATATAGACTAATAGCTTTGGGACTTGGGTTGCTAAAATAGGTACTATTTAAAACATAACTTGTCAATTAGAAAAAATTATCTAATAAAAATCATCTTAATTAAAAAAGAAACATTCCCTTCTTGTGAATTATTTAAAACGTTAAGAGTACTTTCTTGATATTAACTATTTATATAAAATGGTAAAATCTTCAGAAACAACTGTTTTTTTAATATAGCTAGTACTGCTAGTAGAGTAGCCAGTAGATACACATCAACACTGTTGACTAACCTAACTAATTAACTTATTAATTATTATATAATTTTTAAAATTACCGTATTTAAATAATATAGTGTATTATGTTTGTAACTCACGACTTCGCCCGGGAAAAAATGAACACACCTAAAATGTGGTGCTACGCGTATGTATATCGGCGTATCTCGATAATCCCGCAATTTATATGATTCAGTTACCAACCAATGTCCTATAGGCGTACCTATAGGTTAGGTTAATAAAGTGATTGGTATTTATCATACAACTCTTAAGTATTTAATATTAAAAGTTAAAACTATACTCTATGATTACTCTATGTAACAACATTCGCATATTAATACATTTGTAGTTAATAATTTCGGCCAGTCTTTAAAGTGTTGTACAGTGTTATTCAGTGTTTTATTTTCAAATATTCCGATATTTGTCCGTCATTTAATCGCCGACCGCTGAGAGACTCCGGTCACCGATATTAAAATATTATTAAATATTATATATAATAATCAAATTTTGATGGTGTTCAAAATGCTCTGACAAAGATATGGATCAACATTTGCAAGTAGGTACGTACAGTACCTATGTTTCATTATACTATATTATAATATTATATATTATTATTATACTATATTATTATATTATAAGTAGTAAGTTTATAGAATGGTCAATATTGATTGTGTAAATTAAATTAGTTTTTAATTAGTTAATAAATTAATAGGTAAGTGATGTTTTTCTCTCCCTTAGATACTCCACTATTGTAAAGGAGGGTGGGTAGTATAAGAAAATTAATTTTGTCCCACGTATAGTTAGGTTTCTGGCCGTTCTTCACGCAACTGAATTATTAACTATTAAGTATATTAATACATTTTAGACTAGATTTTAAATATTTGACTTTGATAAATTATGTACCTGGATCGCTAAAATACTTAATAATATTGAACAGATTTGTCTTTAGAAAATGATTCAATTTTTAATTTAATTTACCATACACAATAATATGTTTCATACTATCTAAATTTTGTTGACTCTCATTGTATAGGTACTAAAATCTACTAATTATCAATGATAAACGATAATAAATTAATACTTCATACTAGTGAGTATATTTAGGGAATATAATTAAGGAACCTTTCATATTATTATTATCAAATTTTACTTTATGCCTATGGTTATGGGCCCCTATATAAAAAAAACTTTATACCTAGATAATTTTCTGTGTAGAATGTACAATCAATATCATAACATTCATAACTTACTATAACTTGAGTCCAATCTCATTGGTATTAATTTATTAGTAAGTATTATTACTTTTGAAAATATAGGTTGCTTGTCGTTAATTTAAAATTCAACGGATTTCAAAATTATTTTTGTCTCCTTTTTATAAATGAATAACTACAAAATGGCTTTTTTTCTAAATTTTTTTTAGACCATTGTAAAGGTAGGCAACAGTATGTTATTAGTAATATATTATTAATATATGAATGTATAGTTGTCATAATATTGTAACATATGTAATATATTGTCATAATGTTGTAACATTAAAAAAATTGTGAGAATCATGAGTTAACTTAGATTTCTTTTTATACATAAAAATATTCAAGGGCCTCCGACGCACCATGAGCCAGACCGACACTAAATGTCAACTTAATGATAATAACATGGGCGGTATTCACAATTATTAAAAGTTGTTATGTATAAATAAAAATTGATACTAGTTTTTAATTGTAACTACTTGTCTCAAATAAATGTTTTAGGTACCATCAACATTTTTCTTTAAATTAGATTTACATAACGTATATTTCAAATTTCCCCAAAAAAATGAATTACAACTTACATTTTATACAATTATTTATTAAGTATAATATAAGTTATTGTTGAATTTAAGGATTATGTTTGTAGATCGATCTGGACAAAAATGACTACACTGTTTTTAGTAATAAGTAATATTTACTAAACGCATGACGTACACATAAGAAATATTATAATGTAGTGCCGACAGTATGCTAAAAATCGGCCTTATATACAAGTGACCTATTGACCTAAGTCTCACGCCACTGTTTAACAATATCTGATTCGCTAATAAATATATCGCATGATATGGCGTGATTTTGCACATTATTAATAGCAATCGTTGTCGTTGTTGCACAATATGATGGTACTTTATACAATATTAAATTATATTCAACAGTTATTTTCTCCATTATCTGGGGAGTAAAATTTTCCGGGAGTAAATATTTCCTACTTTAAAATTTTACTCCCTCATAAATTGTATTTCTGGGAGTAAATATTTCCTATTATAAAATTTTACTCCCTCATAAATTGTATTTCTGGGAGTAAATATTTCCTATTATAAAATTTTACTCCCTCATAAATTGTATTTCTGGGAGTAAATATTTCCTATTATAAAATTTTACTCCCTCATAAATTGTATTTCTGGGAGTAAATATTTCCTATTATAAAATTTTACTCCCCCATAAATTGTATTGTTTGGGAGTAAGATATTTATCAGGAGTATATTTTAATTCATAGATTATCTTAGCATTTTTTTTCAACCTGTTAGGGGGTCAGAGGAACTAAATGATATTTGTTATTATTACACAATTCACACAAAAATATAATTCACAATGTTAATTATGTATTATCTAGAACAGTTATAATAATTTATGTCTTATTCTAATTTTTTTTGTATTCCTTAATTTCATTTATTATGATTCAATATTATGTTTTCTCTTAAAAACAACTATAAAGTATTTACACACTGAGCTGGGTAGCAAACTGTCCAATTGGCAACTCACATGACCAGCAGACCACTTAGGCACGAACTGGTAAAAAAGGGCACAGGATCATACACAATTTAAAGGGCAAATAATACTTTAAATTTTTTTTGGGGTTAGTTTAAAGTATTAAAATGAAGGCGGTCCCACTGCAACAATCAATATTCAATGTTCAAAAATTTTTCAGGAGAAAAAAAACTACCTATCTATAAAATTGGTAAATTAACCAAACATTAAAAATGTGATGTTATTATTTTTGTAAGAGTTAGATACATTTCCTTTGTTTTAAATTTTATATTCTTGATAATATTTATAAAAAACTATGATACCTAATTATTATATATCCAATTAATTAACAAAATATTTTATTGTAGTCAATAAGTCCTCTATTATTAGTATGTAGTTAATTGAGCCAGATTTCATAAACATAACAACATTTAAAAAAAAAAAAAAACATTTTTATGTATTATATAAAAAATTAAAAATTAACAATAGGTACATTGACGACTTGTCAAGTATAAAATTATAATGAATGAGATAATATTATATTATAATATCTTATATTATTATAAACAATAAACATAACAAAATTAAAAATAAACAAATTTAATTAATGACGAATATAAAAATTAACAATATAAACTGCTTAGTACTTGTCATTTTCAAGTATAAAATTATAATAAATGAGATGATACATATTAAATAATATTTTATTACTATTAATTACCTATTAATATTTTGTTGCTATTAATTACCTATTCATGATATATTATAGTTTTTATTTGTTATCTTCTACAGAAGTAACAACATCAAAATGGTTACTATTCGAGTTGACTAAATATATACATTTCTCATGCATATTAAATGTGTCTGGAATTCTACCAGATTTATGGAACACTTGACAGTCCTGTTTGTTTGAAAAAGTATATACCACTATAGTTGTGTTCATCAAAAGAGCTGCAGCAAATAACTCAACTTCAGTAGCCCAAATCGCTGAAATATAGGTTGGTAATTATTTATAATACTTTTATCAAATAATTAACTTTATTCTTTTGAATAATTAATAATATCATAATACAATATATTTTAATTTGGTATAGAATGTTTTGTAGTATGTAGTAGTAGTTGAATGAAATATAAAACCAGTTGTAACACAATAAAATAAAATAATAGCATATATTATCTCTCTGTCCTCCCCCCTCCTACCACACACATACTCAAACATTTTTTTATGCAATTAGCATGTATTATGATTCATAATATTATATTCATATTGGAATTCATTCCTATGCCAATATTTAGCACAAATTTGGACCAGATCAAATCAGACCTAAAATTTGCACGTCCTAATCAGTTGTCCATTTTTGCATATTTCCCTTGACCACATACAAAATTTGATTTTAAGCTATATTTAAACCATAAAAATTATGAAAATAGTTGTACAAATATACGTGATGCTGATAACATACAAAAATGTAATGTTTTTTGAATGTATAGATAAGTGTCAAAGGGTTATTACACGATACTTGAATTTTACCTATACAGGGTGTAACAGAAAGATTTGACAGATGAAATAACTTTTTTTTTAATCAGTACTTTTAAATTTTGTTTTTTATGTATAATTTATAGCCACTTGTGCTACATGTATAATTTAAAAAAAATTATTTTTATTTTTAATACTGAAAATAAAAAATAAAAATTTGATTAAAATTTTTTCGGATAAATTAAAAATAGCCAATTTGTGAATCTGATTATAAGTATAAATTTTATGGTAAAAACATTTGTCTAAGTCAAGTAGTTTATTTTTTAGAATTTTTTAAGATATCAATATTTTTTTGATTAAATTAATTTAAATATTAAACTAACACAATAACTTTTTTCAAAATATTTCTTTGGGAATTTGCTGACATGAGTATATTTTTTAAATTATTTTCTCATCATATAATGTTGAAAAAATGTATCATTTGAAAATAGCATCATTTTTTTGGTCAGTTCTTCCTGTTACACCTGGTATATAAATTTCCAGTATCGTGTAGTATTTTTTTTTGCAGATAGTAAAATATCCTAGTTTTACTTTATCCTCTTTGGAAACATAACTGATATAAAAATTGGCTAAAATAGATAAATGGGGGGGGGGAGTGCAGATTAATATATATGTTAATAATATCATAAAAAAATTATATAGGTTATAGTAAAATTATTGTTTACTGAAACATAGTACTTATTGAAATATAATTATAATTATTTAAATATAACACAGGTGACACATATTAGCTAATATTATAGCAATATACCTAAATATATAATGAATAATCATACAAAAATATTAAATTGTGTTTACCATTCTTCCCAATAGGGTTGGTTATTAAATAGTCTTCCATCTGAGTTTGGCCACCAATAAATTTAATGACCTGATCATCATTTGCTACAAACTATCAACAAAAAAAAAATACAAATTATGGTGCCAATGAAATTGTATAATAATTAATTATAAATAGGTAGGTACCTTTTTCAGCTCTTTCCTAATTATTGTATGAGAATCTTCATCACCTGTAATCCAACACGATAAGGCTCAATAGAAGCAATTACCGTCGCCAATTATATGTATTATTGTTGACGGCTTATTCAAAAACTTAGGCACTGAAGATAGCTTATGAAAATGCTTAACTGTCAAATTGAAGTATCTACATTGCATCTTTTGCCACACGTACGAAACTGGATTAAAATATCTCGAAACAACATTTTGATACTCATTTCCAGGAATTTCTACAACATCGTCTTCAAGTTCATTGGCAAGTTGTATACTTTTATCAAAATAATGTTTTAAATTTGACAAGTGATGCCTTGTTTTCATAACTTTGCCTTTATACATTAAGACACAGGTCTTATTTGAATTTATCGAATCAATAATATAATAACCGATTTTTGGTTTCCAGGGAAGTGCACTCCAACCTCCTTTGCGGTCATCTCTCTTGAGGTTTCGAAGTAAAACCTTGTCATTCACATCAAACACATTATCGGTCTTATGACGTTTGTTATATGAAACTCGTTGCCGGACTTGAGCTTTTTCAATGTTTGTGTGGACTTCATCTTCCATTATACTTCTCATATTTAACATTTTTTCAAATGTTTTATTGAAAGCAACTTTATCGAATACGTCATCATCGGATATAATACCAAGCTCCTCAGATATTATCGTGTCTTCATCGGTCAATTTTAAATTACATATATCAACAGGCAATATGGGTTCTCTTTGATATAAAACTTGGAAAGGAGAAAAATTTGTCGAAGTATGTTGAGTTGTACGATGTGCAAATAGTACACCTTGCAAAATATAAGGCCACTTATTACTATTATCTTGCAGGACTTTGAGGAAGCAGTTTTTTATTGTTCTGTTCTGGCGTTCGACTAAACCATTCGCTTGAGGATGATACGCCGAAGTCACTCTCTGCTTGGTTCCAGTTAAGCGAAACAATTCTGATATGAGTTTGTTCAGAAATTCTCTTCCTTGATCAGTAATATGAATTAAGACAGCTATGTCTGCAGATTATGTCATCATACAGGAAGCGGGCAACTGAACCTGCACTTTTATCAGGAAGTGCTCTTGCTTCAGACCATTTTGAAAAATAATCGATTGCTACTACAACATATTTCATGTCATCGACTACTGGAAGTGTCATAATATCAACACCAATTTGTTTGAACACTTGCTTAGGTACTGAAACCGATTGTAGGTCAGGAATAACTTTCAATGTCGCAGGATTTGCTTTTTGGCAGGCATCACACTGCTTGATGTATTCCCTCACATCGTTCAACATTGAGGGCCAAAAGTATCGCTTTTTCAAAAGATTTTGTGTGGCGTCGTGACCATGATGTGAAGACAAAGCCGATGCTTCCAAAGAACTATCAGCTCCATCATGAACCAATTTAATGATTTGTGTTCGTTCTTCTGGCGTAATTATCACTTTGGCCATAGTCTTTTGGTAGTACAGAACTCCATCTTTGAATATGAATGGTCGACAACATCTCCTGAAGTTTGTTCGGCTACCTTTATCAGGAATACTAGCTGGATAAATTTTATACTCCAAGTAATCCATGACCCATTTTAAATTTACATGCGTGTTTTTCTGTTGTTGGGGTTCATCTGCCTCAACTGCAGCTGTCAAGCACATTTCCAATGGTCGAAACATATTTTATCTATAAGTGAATTGACATTAATAATAAATGTTACTATAAATATACATACCTATCTATATGAATATCTGATTATTGGGAAGGTATTAATTATTAATTTTGATGAAATATTATGATGGTGTACAATATTGTTATATTATTTTTTTTTTTTATATATACCTATTTTTATTTGAAATAAACAATCTATACAATTTGCACACAATAGTTTATATAATGTGAGTTTTTTTTTTTAAAGACATGAAAGTTGTGAGTTAATCAACCACCCATTAGTGATTCTTGGCTATTGTTATATTAATAAATAAATAAATTATAGTAATAATATTGCTAACATTATTTTTAAATTAAATGATGAAATTTTATGGAAATTAATATAAAATATATAGTTAGACAGAAGTTAGTTTGGTGAAAATAGTTACTTCAGTTTGAGTAAAAGTTAGAAGTTAGTTTTTTTTGTAGTTCAAAATATAAATTTAAAAAAGCATTTTTTCAAATGTAATATATTACATCAACTAATTATTAAGTAAGTAGGCAGGTAATTAAATTTAATTATTGGTGATAAATGAAAAATGAAATTGAACAATAACTGTTAAGTGATAATTTGATCAAATATATCAAATAAATAGATAATAATATTAATTTCTAGGACTATCAGTCATTAGAATATAGAAAGTTTAACAAAATAAGAAATTGAAAAATCCAATAATTTAAAAAAAAAATACAAATATAAATAGTTACTTTTTATTTTTAACTAGTTAGATTAGATTATTTTACACATTAAATTCAACTGGTGTAAGTCAATGAACAAGCTTAACTTTGTTTTTTTGAATACCTAGTTGAAATATACATATAAAATTGAAATGGTTTCAACTGTAAAATAATTTTGTATTATATAAAATATGGTATTCATCATCCATGTTATTTTATAATAACTAATCATATTGATAGTTTTTAGTATAATATACGGTACTGCAAAAAAATAACGCTGGAAATTTAAACCCTGAAAAAAAGAACCCCGCAAAAAATGACCCCATGAAAAAATAACCACGGCAAAAATAACACCATATGAAATTTAGCAAATTAATCTAAATATTGGTATTAAGTCTTTGCGTAAAATAATTTGCAAACTGTATAACATACCACATATTTAATATTTTTTAGATTCTGAGCGGAGCGATGAATGTATTGGTTTTACAATGATGTGTGTTTTTTTATTTTTATTTTTATTTTTGTGTCTGTGTACACGATTATTAGTCAAAAGATTTTCAACTTCAGTATCTTGTTCGATTGTAAAGTGAATCTAGTTGGTACTTTTGGGGGGCCAAAATTTAAAATTCCCGATAGTTTTCGAAAGGGCCATGAAAAACAAATGAAAAAGTTAGGAAAAAACAATAATTTTCACGCAAAACCGATTTTGGGCAAAATTAATTTTGTTTTTTTTTGTAACTAAAGGAAATAACAGAAGATCCATGAAATTTTGACTGAATGTTTATAGAAGCATTTTCTACACACCATAATAAGTTCTTCAGAAAATTTCCCTACATTTTTTTTATTAAGTATTTAAGTATTTAATTATTATAATATGTTTTTTTATTTGTACATTTTAAATAAATAAAAAAATTCTTTCAAATTGTTGCATATTTTCATAATTTTTACTGTATATTTTTTGCATATTTTCATGACTTACTGCATATTAAATGGCATATTTCGATATTTTCAGTGCATAAAAAGTGCATAATCCACGCTCTAATTATTAGGTACCTAATATCCATAGGTACACTATGAAAGTAATTTTTATTATGGGTAGGGTTATTTTTTCACGGGGTTCTTGTTTTCAGAGTCTACATTTCCTAGGTTATTATCAGGCAAATCAATATATTTTACCATAAGTATTTATCTATGACTTATAATTAGTAATTTATTTTCATTATTTAATAAGTATTATGTATAAAATAATATATTATAGGGTATTAGTTGAATTCAAAGATAAAAAAAAGTTATTTAACAATTTAATATTCGTTAATAATTTTATGTAGTTATATTATATTATCATAATTTAAATATTTAAATTTTGGTACTTACCCTTTACTGAGTCGTAGATTAACGATGAAGTTTCTGATAAAAAATATTCAACAATTTAAATACCGTATAGGTACACAAGTCACAACACACACGTTTACATTAGAACATACAAAATATTAACAATTTATGACCGTGAAGATGGCCCACCCAATTTCTCTCAAACCAATCTAACCTATATCAACATTTAGCAAATAATTGGCAAGAATTAGCAAGTTAGGTTTTAGAATTTGCAAGTCGTTATTTTTAAGTACGGGACAAAAATAAAAAAAGGTGGGCCAACTTCACGTAGCCCACCTTTTTTCACCCACACGTTCGAAACTGGTATCAATCGATTCCTTATAATTAGCAAGTATTTGCAAGTTCAAAAAAAAAATTTGCAAGTCCACCTTACGACCTGTGCGAACTTTCAAAGTTCGGTGGGCCAGCCCACCTTTTTTCACCCACACGTTCGAAACTGGTATCAATCGATTCCTTATAATTAGCAAGTATTTGCAAGTTCAAAAAAAAAATTTGCAAGTCCACCTTACGACCTGTGCGAACTTTCAAAGTTCGGTGGGCCAGCCCACCTTTTTTCACCCACACGTTCGAAACTGGTATCAATCGATTCCTTATAATTAGCAAGTACTTGCAATTTAGGTTTAAAAATTTTTCGTTCAACTCTGCTAAAATATTTTTTTACTTATAGTTATAAACTTATAACAATAAAAATATTATTTTTTTACTAATCAATATTTCCATCGTAAGAAATGAAAAAAAAAATTTTAAAAAATACACAAATACGTACTGCCGAAGCATGTGGATTGTCAGTTCACACTGTCCGACGTATTTGCTCCGAAGCAAAAGAAAAAGCCGAAGAATCAACGTCAGTTATGGTATTTAAGTCTCCAAGCAAAGGTCACAAACGTGCAAAAATTGTATCGGAGCTCGACGATTTTGATTCTGATGTTGTTAGGAGAACTGTGCACAAGTTCTACGATCGAGGTGAGTACCCAACTGCACAATTGATACTTAATGCTCTAAGACAAAAAATCAATTATTCCGGATGCTTACGCTCGATGCAATTAGTATTGAAGAATTTGAAATTTTCGTATAAGAAATGTAATGATGGCAGTACATTTTTGATGGAAAGAAATTTCATCGTGGCACTTCGATGTAAATTTCTTCGAGAAATGTGTACGTTGCGCGAGATGAAGAATGATCGCCATATCGTTTATATTGATGAGGTTAACCTAATTGAAGGATTGAAAGTTCCAACAGGAAAAGGAGGTAGGCTTATCGTGTGTCATGCTGGATGTGCTCGTTACGGCTTTATTCAAGGGTCCAAACTAGTATTCCGTAGCATTACATGCAATACCGCCGACTACCACAGTCAAATGAATGCTAAAGTCTTTAAAAACTGGTTTATTCAATTATTAAACAATCTAGAAAAGCCATCTGTTTTAGTAATGGATAATGCGTCATATCATTCCACACTGGTAGAAAACCACCTAAAAAGTAATCGGAGAAAATCGGACGTACACAAATGAAAAAAATATTGAATTTCATCCGCTTGAAACTTTACCAGAACTTCATCAAAAAGTAAAAGCCTTGATTCCGCGCCAAAAAAATACTTGTTTGACCAAATTGCATTAGAAAAAGGTCATTAAGTAATACGCCTACCTCCTTATCACTGCCAATACAACACATCTGAACTTATATGGGCCCAAGTTAAGTGTCGAGTAGAAAAAAAAACAATACATTCAAGATAGTTGATATCGAGCGTCTTACCCATGAAGCGTTAGATGCTATAACCAAAAAGGATTGGGAAAATTGTGTAAGGCATGCCGAAAAACTACAAGATTCAGATAACCGAAAGGAAATTCTTAGGGACGCCTTAATGGAACCAGTAGTTTTGACCATATTGCCCGATGACAGCGATTGCAGTGATGAGGAATCAGATATAGAGCAATTGGAATAACTGATATTGATTATAATTTTATGTATATAATATGTATTTGTAGACTGTTTTGTAAATGTTATTGACAATTATTAATAAATGTATAATATTAAGTATAGGTATTAATAATATTTTATTTTTATTGGATGTATAAAAATATATTTTATTTGACTGATTTGCAATTATTATTACCAATCAATACATTTTATCGAAATAATGTTTTATACTGATCATTTTTTAAACTATTTTCTCTCATGATTCGTATAATAATAAATTAATATATAGGTACCATGTGAACAAATAACAAATAAATTTTAAAAAAACGTGGCAGTTAGTTTTACATGATGACCATTGATTGAAAATTGCCGCTAGAGTCACGCCAATCACCGAACAGTTTTCGTCTTAATTACAGCGAGCCCGTTTCAGACAGTTTCCATTTTTGCCACTAGATGGCAGACCCTTCGCTTTTGATCGCTAGGCAGGACTGGATAGCGAAGAAACACTAAAAATACCTTGTTTGTTATCATTGTTAGGTTTGTTGAAAAAATGTGATAATGATAATTAGAATATTGTTCTATCCTAATTTGGATTCCAACGTGGACGCATATTAGGTATTTTTTATTATTAAATTTTTATAAATTAATAACAGTTTTTAAGTTTTATTGTCATTCATTGAATTGCAATTTAATTCCATCAGTGCTACAATGGTAAGTATAATTTGAATTTATACATTTTATTATACAGTTATTCAATGTTCTTATTTTTATTATTAAATTAAGTATAAGACATTTTTATACTTACAGTGCCTGTGCCAATTACTTAACTATTATTACATTATGTAATTAGTGTATTATTGTTAACCTACCTGTATTATAACACTTTAATTTCAAATTGTTTTAAGACAATTTAGGTATGTACTAAAGTATGTGTTAATATTATTACAATTTTAAATAGCTTATTCTTATTAATATATCTACCTATGCATTTACATACAAATTATTTTACTAACCATGTTATTTAATCTATCAATACCTAACTGCGCAACACCAAAACAAATATGTACAATATTACATATGTAAAATCAGTTACACTCATAATGATTTCAAAATAATTTACATTAGAAGAAAATTAAGAAAATAATTAGTTGGTATAACATTAATTACCCTCACATTAAAATATCTTTCAAAAAATTAAAAAATAAAGATTGATATTGTTATCTCACTTTAATGCAATCCCGAAGAGGCTTTCTATGAACAACTAGAAGCAAAAAGATGTAAAATAAATATACTGAAGCTGATTATGATTTATGAAAGCTATTAATCAAACGTTTAATTAAGTTATAGAAGAATATTGTTTAACAGACTAATTTTCAATGAAATAATTGTTTTTATTATACCTACTATGATTTGTTTTGTAATAATTAATAAAAAACCTTAAGATTGGTTATTGATAAATTGTTTATGTTCTTCAGTTCATTAATGAAAATAAGAATATTATTATGATACATTTGCTGCATTTGCTGCCTACTTACTTTTATAATTTAATTTATACAAAATAAGTCTAGTTCTTGCGTTTATGTTTGCAATATTTCAAGGCTTTGTACCAAAATGATTTATTCGGGTTATGGTGTCAGGTGCTTCAAAGAAAAATAGAGTTTGTGGTTTCAGGTTTTCTTCATTTTAAAGAATATGGGTTTTGTTTAGCTAGTATATTTATTCGGGTTATGGGTTATTTAAAATATAGTGATATATCAATTTAGTTTTAAATTTGATTAAGCATAGTTATACTATTTATACTTTTTATAACTTTATTAGTTATACAATCAACTTGTCAGTACCTATCTACTAATGTCTAATGCAGTTACAGTAGGTATATAATATTATTAAATTAAATTAAATTTAGCTTAAATATTAATTTAATTTTTGATTCTATTTCAATTTATTTAGTTACCATGGTTACATTTTGTTACAAAATGGTTGCATAATTGTGTGCAATTTTGGTACAAAAATTTCGAACTTGGGAAGCTGAAGTGACCGACTTTATTTAAGATTGATTTTCATAATATTTAAAAAATTATTTAATAAATTAAAAACTAATATTCATATGCTAGTTATATTATATTTTGTTACAT
This sequence comes from Nasonovia ribisnigri, assembly GCA_027563435.1. NCBI lineage: Eukaryota > Metazoa > Arthropoda > Insecta > Hemiptera > Aphididae > Nasonovia > Nasonovia ribisnigri. The sequence goes on along the minus strand of JANEHU010001048.1, from coordinate 22,019 downwards.
TTTTATGATCATAATCCGTAAATATTACACAAAATGTCCAAATATGGCTTAGTATATATTTTATAATATTTTACCGTAGTTATTTATTATGTGTAAAAATATCTATATTTTTTATTTTATTAAACGGAAAAAAAAAATTAATACTTTTTGTTGTAGGCTAGAGGGAGAAAATCAGTTATCGATCCAGAAATAGTGTATAACCTTTTAATTTCTTCTAAAAATGATTTATTTACATCTTCTGGAAAACTAAAATCATACTCTGATGAAATTTGGGTGTACTTGAGTGATTGCCTGGAAAACAAAATGACAGCAAATAATATATATATAGCTTTGTATAAGGATAGGCATGAATGGCAAACGAAACTTCGAAAAGAAATAGGATTATATGAAGAGAAGTCCCATGACTTTTCAGTTTCCGATTCTTCTACTAATTCAAATTCAGACCGTGATACAAACGACGAATCTGATGAAAACAATTTGAATGAAGGTAAAATGTTGCATTTGACTTTTGATATACCATATAGAGACTACTATAAAATGAATCCAGTTGAAGTAATGTATGGAAAAAATAAAAACAAAAAAAAATACTCGGTCTTAAAACAAGGAGTATGGACTGATATTATAAACGATGCATTAATAAAGCATCATAAACTACCATGTTGTTTTATTTACAAGCGTTGTCGTGTAGCAAATAATCTGTCATGGTCAAAATATTTTTTAACTTTTAACGCAAGGTGTAATGAAAAAAAATGTTCAGCAACATTATTTGGGTGGTCTACGAAGGAACCAGAAATTGGAGGTCCACTTACGGTTGAAGTTGTTACTCAAGATACTTACGATAAATGGAAGATACACGAAAATAAAAGACCATTGAAAGGATCAAAGCGTATGTTAGTTGGTAAAGAACTTTTAAAAGACTGCGCTAGTAATTGGCAGCGAAATGCAGTATCAGATTTGGAGTTTGGTGACGTTATGCCTTCCAATATTTATGATAAAGGTACTTTACGTAAATGTAAACAAGAGTATAAGGATAATATTTTAGGGATAACTAAAAAGGATGCTTTGACCTCATTAATTGAATTGAAACATACATCACTTTCTGGGATTATACATACAATAAGTGCGGATAAGTTTTTTGCACATTATTGGTCACAACATCAGCTAATTTTTTATAATACAGCAAGAAAAAATTCGTATAGTCGTTTATGTATAGATGCTACTGGCAGTATAATAAAAAAGTTGCATCGTTCTTCAATGAATTTATTATCAAGCCACATATTTTTGTATGAAGCTGTTCTCAACAACAGCTACTGCCAACTTCCAGTAACTCAAATGGTGAGTGAAAAACAAGATACATTAAGCATTTACTATTGGTTAGGACAATGGATACGCGATGGAGCATTAATACCTCATGAAGTAGTATCTGATTACTCTAAAGCAATTTTAGGAGCAATTTCTCGAGCATTTTGTAACGGAATTACCCTCCATGAGTATAATGAACGTTGTTTTAAAATAATTAATAATAATTGTTGTAACATAGATTTACCTCAATGTTATATTCGAATTGACATTTCTCATTTAATTAAAATGGTTTGCCGTTGGAAGTGTCTTTTAGAAAAACATAAATATAGATTAAAAGAATTTTATGTTCGCTGCGTTCGCCTATTGATTGGATCAGAAACGATGAAAGAATTTGAAGATATCTTAATCAATATTTTAACTGTATCAATGAGTGAAACCGAAGGTGTTTTAAAAACTAAAAATGGAATAGACGAAAATCCTTCTGAAGTATCTCGAAAAACTCTATTGGATCAAATAAAAGGAGCAGATTGCATCATTGTAAGTAATATTATCCAGTCAAATGAGTTCAATGATGATACAGATAACTGTAAAATATTAGATGATGAAACTAGTGACAATGACATTAACTCATCAATTAATATTTTTTTACAAAAAATTGAAGATGTGTGTGAAAGAAATGCATCAGTGACTGGAGATAGAATAAGTCCATATTATATGCCAGGAATTAAAAAAAATATTTTAAGAATTGCCAAGGAATTTCCAATGTGGTCTAATATAATGAAAAGTTATTTTAAATCACCATATGAAAATGCAACTTCTGCACCTGTTGAAGGTGATTTCAACGAATTAAAAAATAGAATATTAATGCATGAATCAAAACCATTGAAAGTTGATAGGTTTATCGTGACACATATAAACAGCATTGAGAATTCATTGAAAATAGCTCGGAGTAATCAAAAGTTACAGAAAGTTTCTACATATATCGATCAAGAAAAATCAGGTTTGTACAAATTTATTTTAATTTATCATATAGATTTATACCATAAAATGAAACACCAATTATTTTTTTACCTATAAATTCAACCCAGTTGACATTCATGAACTTAATGGTAATTATGTTACAGAATTCAATGGAACCTATACAACAATTTTGTAGGACGTTTGTGGAAATATGTTGGAAAGTGTTTTCAATTTGCTGGACAGTCGTAAAAAAGTTATGAGCAATTTTCCAAAATCACCGCTAAGTTCACATCGACGGCCAACACTAAATCAAACATCAAAAACTAACCAAAATGTTGACAACATACCGATACTGAAAAAAACACTAGGTGAAAACTGTAACTTCGTATCATCAAATATAACAAATAATACTAAACGATTGGCACTTTTTCAAATATTCGTATATAATTAACAAGGATCCAACAAACAGTGAGACGTTTCCAACTACGTCAATCAAACATTTTGTATAGTTTTTGATCTTATTGATTTGATAAACAGCCAGTTTATGTGAACTTAGCGGTGGTTCTCGAAAATTGTCATACATTTTTAACGCCTGTCCAGCAATTTGTAAAACTTTCTGACATTTTCCAACAAACGTCCAACAAAACTGTTGTGTATATTCAATTTAATTATGTTACATGAGTACCGCTAAGTTCACGACCGAATTATTATATGCATTTTTGGCAATTTTTTATATACATTTTCAGACATATATTCAAACATTGACGTTTTAAATTCAAAAGGACCAACGCATTTTTCATTAAGTTCAGAAGAATATCAAGCTTTAGGTAATGATTGTGATGACAAACAATCAAATTCATCACCAATATCATCATGTTCAACAGTAGATGAAATTGAAACTTGGCGAGGCTTAAAGGACGAAAAATGTTACAAACAAGTGGAAGAAAAAGCAGGCAAAAGGAAAAGGCAAACAAAATACATGGACAAATGCCCTGAGATAGAGAGAATTCTAAAAAAGCCAGGTATGAGATCTACTAAAAATATCTTAATATTTAATGGAAATATAACGACTCCTATCCGACATGAAAAGACAACATTTATTGTAAATAATACTTGTGCCTTTGATTCAGTTGTGTTTGCCATCGGAATCTCATATACTGATCATTCTAATTATAAACACTACATAGATAAATCTAATAACAGCTTCTTGAACTTAACCAAAGAATTATCATGCTATGGTTCTACAGCCAAAACATATAAACAAAGGGCTATATTATTAAAGGAAATATTCCCAACTGACACAAGCATTCAAAAATTAAAATTGATAAATGCCGAATGTAATGTTAGCAAGATTATTAATGAACTCTTAAAAGATGAACCAAGTAACGAGGAGGAAGTTATCTGTACGTCTGAAAATTGCCCAAGAATCTCGACAAAACGAACTTGTCCTGTAATAATGTTTACTATAAATGAAAACAGAAAATTAAATACCGAAGGTATACAATCACTTCAGGATATATTAAAGAGTTATACCAATCCAAAGCCAACGATATGTCGGATGGACTCTTGCGGTGGGGAAACAACATTAATGCGCACCCTTAAAAATCATATATTCATAGACGTCGAATCATTCTGTCCTGGAAAAGCTTTTCAATGCTACCTTCAAGAACTGCCCAAAAAGTTGAATTTTGAAAATTATGAGTAAGTTTAACTATAGGATAAACTAAAATAAAGAGATATAGAAATTTGTAAATTAAGTTAATCAAATATTTTAAATTTATTTATTTTAGGTATATACTAACTGCTGCAATTGCCCATGTGCCTGGGCATTATTTAACATATGTTTTACGATTATCTGGTTCTTGGGAACAACACAACGACTTAGAAAAAAAGTAAAAAATGTATCCGATAAAAATACATTAATCACGCCACATATTATAATGTACATCAAATATTAATTAAGCTAAATAAAGTTATATTAAGCACCAATCATAGTTTAAGAATAATTTAGTAATTACTTAAGAAAAACAAATAATTTGAATAAAGATAATTTCAAAAGTGTTTATTACCTAAGTATTCACTATTAAATAAAAGTTTATTTCATGTGTTATTTTATTTATTTTTATTATACTTATACACACTACCTTAGAATAGGTAATATAAAGAATAGGAAACGATAGATTTTATTTTACAAAATCAATATAAAGTTTTATCATTAAGTTTCGAACGTGTGGGTGAAAAAAGGTGGGCTGGCCCACCGAACTTTGAAAGTTCGCACAGGTCGTAAGGTGGACTTGCAAATTTTTTTTTTGAACTTGCAAATACTTGCTAATTATAAGGAATCGATTGATACCAGTTTCGAACGTGTGGGTGAAAAAAGGTGGGCTACGTGAAGTTGGCCCACCTTTTTTTATTTTTGTCCCGTACTTAAAAATAACGACTTGCAAATTCTAAAACCTAACTTGCTAATTCTTGCCAATTATTTGCTAAATGTTGATATAGGTTAGATTGGTTTGAGAGAAATTGGGTGGGCCATCTTCACGGTCATTAACAATTTGACTGTTCACAACGAAGGCGAATATGCAAATGAAAATAATAATCTGAAATTAGTCTAAATTCTAAAATGTCCTTAAATGCACCTACCTGGTTACCTATATTATTTGTCCTATCCCTTATTGGCTCACTCCCTCATCTTTAAGATATCAACGTTGCATTCTTTTTTTAAATGTTTTCCAAGAATTTATCAGCTACTAACTACATTATAGTTAATATGGGCTTAATGTTTATCAACATTTTTTGGTATGTTCCTTCATATATACATACTAACCCCTATGGATATACCTACTGGATACTATATATTTCGTAAGGCGGTAACCTACTGTATTGTCACAATAGTCTTCCATAACCATAATCTAGCTACCTACCTGTCCAACGTTTACGAACAGGTGATCATTAGAAATGTACCTATATAGTAAATAGTTACGTGTATACCAATTAATTATTGGTTATCGTCTTATCGGTTACCTTTGACAACTGACAGTTTGACTGTCGTACCTATGTATTATAATCTTATTTTACTTTTTAAAATCTTTTTTATAATGTATTTTATTGAGGTAGACGGGCAGTGTTTCTGAACTACCTATATTCAATTATTATAATTCAGCATTACGGTATATTGCGTACTGTTAATCATTTCTAACCTCATTTTCATTGATTACATTATTTGACAAACAAAAATATATAATATATTATTTTTGTTGTGATTCTCTGGTGTCTTGGAATCTTGGCTATTAGCTAGAAAATCATCTAAAATTGTACTTGTTATATCAGTGGCTGCCACTTGCCGGTGATACCCATGCTTTACCAATATATTATGTATTAGCAGACATTTTAAAAACTTCAATTTTATTTAATAACAATTATTTTTTAAGGCAGGAGGGTGCAATTTTTACAAAAACTTCAAAATTGTATAAGCTTTTCAATGGTGTATTCGATTTTTTTCGTTTAAATCTTTCTGAAGGGCCGCTATTCCACTTAATGTGCGGAAAAACCGGGAAAAACGGAAATAATTTTTAAGCAATAAATACTTATTCTGATAAACTGGGCAGGCACATCCTTTTTTTGAGGAAAATGGTGGACACTTTGAACAGATTTTGCAATAAATTTAGGTATCCAAATTTATTTTAAATTTCTTTAAATAAAATTGACTTCAGTTTACCAGGTTTTGTATTCATTGCTTAAAATTTGTTTGCGTTTTTTCCGTTTTTTGTGCCCATTAGGTGGAATAGCGACCTTTCAGAAAATGTTAACGGAGAAATCGAATACACTGTTGAAAAGCTTATAACATTTTAAAGTTTTTGTGAAATTTGCACCCCCCTGCCTTAATAAATAATTATTATATTACATCAAATTGGAGTGTTTTTAAATTTCGATTTTTTAATACAACATAATATAGGGTATAACAATACCATAACTGCGTACAAATAATACATCAATATGAGCTGCAAACCTGCAATCATAAACTCCTTAATAGGAATGCTTAGTATTCTTAGTTCTTGGTTTATGGCTACAAGTCTACAATGTATAATAATAGTAAAAATATTACCACGACAAATAAAATTCGTTCATTTACAAATTACCTACCGAGCAAATTACATAATCTTAAACGAATTTTGCATCATTTACTATAATAATACTGATAAAGCTTCAAAAAAAAATTAGAATATTTTTGGGAGAGCTATTGAAGTGTTTGAGGGGCTTAGCCCCTAAGCCCCCCCCCCCTATTTGCACCTATGTGCTACACATATATTTGTTGTATCTGTCTTACAAGTGCGTAACATAGCAAATGTACGATCAGCAGATCACGTTAAGAACCGTTAGTTTTAACATTTTGAGTTAATCGACCTTTTATGAAACTTGATGTTAAGAACATTATCTGTGTTTATTTGTGGGTTTTATGATAATTCATTTTTTAAGTGCCTTATGAATATTTTTACTACATAGGTAAACTTAGAGAGCCTAGATAATAAGAGAGTGGCCAACTCAATTGATAGCAGCCATTTTTCGTCCAAACTATTCCCGCCTTTTTTTGTTTTTGAAATTTAATTTTTATTTAATGATTATATTATTATATAACAATATAATTATGTATTTTATAATACATAATACACATGCATATTACGTACATAATTGTCATAATTACATAAATACATTTACTATAGGTAACTAAAAAAATATATTATTTAGCTTTAGAAGTAATAATATTCTAATTATATAATTTGTACGGAAAAACATTGTTATTGTTGCTTGATAGACGATGTTGGACCAAGTCGGAAATCTGTATACTCGTAGATCAAATTTATACATATTCAATATTATTCTATAACACTAATGATTCATATTTTAAATAAAATTACCATCAAGTGTTGAATTTTAATTCTAACGTAAAAATACAATTGATAAAATACAAAAATTAACATACATTTATAATTTAACTAGATTTTTATTTATAAGATATGCATATTTAATATTCTTGAAATGTAAAACTGTCTAGAAAGTGAAAATACATGCATTAAATTATAATAAAAATAAAAAAAAAATACATATTTGAGTAAGCTATAAAATATTTGTTATAATATGAATGTATGATAATATAATCATCAGCCACAATTAAAACAAGTTCAGTCTTGAACTTTTTTCTATAAAAAGTTTTCTAATGTACTATGACATGTTGAATATATAATTATAAATTTATAAACTTTAATAAAAACAATTAATGTAACAATTAAAATGATAAAAACAATAAAAAATGTTTAATTTTTAACATAATTAATAATTTTAGGTAGGTTACCTAGTAAAATATAATAATAAAAATGAATAGTTTAAATAATAATTAAATTATTTACAACTGTTGCTTTTAAAGTTTTATTTTATTCTTAACAGCTTCTCTCATTGCAATACTCTTGCTAGCTTTGAGACAAGCTGCACTTTTTTTCATATTTTTTGTAAGAAGGGTTCCTAAATTTTTACACCTGAATTCAATAAATCGGTTTATCATCTTTGTTTTAATTGGATGACATTCTGAAAACGAAAAGGCACTTAATTCAAGTTCTAATGTCTTCATGAATAATTCCCTCTTGTTGTTTAAAATTAAACTTCTACATTTTCTAAACATTATTTCCATACTGAGGAAAAATTGAAAACATTCTTCAGTAACATATTTTAAGCAACCAGTTTTGTATTCTTTAATTTGAACAAAAGCAGAGTAATCAGTTTTTAAAGGTTTGGAAGAACATACAGAATTAATGCAACCATCACAAACTTTGTCATTATTTTCTATTCTTGATATTATATAGCCTATGGTTAATAACAATAAAAAATTCAACAATATTAAAAATAAATTTGTAAATTTGACATACCTAATTAAATAAAATAAATTAGGTACCTAAAGTTAGACATTAATAGTTTTATAAGTTTAATATTATTTGCAAATCTGTATTTTTTAAATTTATCTTATGAATTGTATTATAATGAATATTATTATTATATTTCATTATATTAAGAACAATTTATCCAAAACAGAATATAACACATTATATTGTAATAATTTCTAATTTTAATTATTCTTAAATAATAAAGCTTTTGTCAATAAAATAAAGTGAGCCATAGGTTATAAAAATAGTGAAAAATAGTAAGAAAGACGAGTGACTGGAAAATCTGAATTTGAGATTTGTTATACTTTGAGTTAAATTGTTCTTTAAAAAAATTAAATAATCTGTTACAAAAGTAATATACCTGCTATATTGTACAAACAGTTTTGTTCAGTATTTTGTAGAACAATAATTGTAGAATCATTAATGCCATCACATAATTCATATTCTTTATCTGATGGTTCTGATAATATAGGCTTAACTTTTGAAAAATCTAATATATCACCAAGAAACTCTCTGTCATCAAGATCATAACTACTGTTGGATACATTTTTTAGAAATTGAGCGACACAAACAAGTTTCAAATTACTTTTAAATTGCAAAGGATTTGGAATAGGTTGAACACTTCTAATACATGAAAATAAATTTTCAAGACAATCTTGAGAAAATCTTCCAGTAAGGAGAAACTTATATGACTTTTCATTGAGAAAAATATTTTGTATATCAATAATACTTTTTGTTGCTAATAAAACACCGGTTTGGCATGGTTTCCATGTTCCTTTAGACCCAATTTTTATATTATTGAACATATCCATAAAGTTATGTAAAAATTGTATGGTTTCATTGTACTTCTCTAGGTTGAACTTACTTAAAGCAACAACAGGATTTCTAGATGTCATTAATGTAAACCACTTTGCCACTTGTTGTATGAACCATGCTGTGGTTTTGAAGGAAGAGTGATAATTTTCATTGTCAACCAAAAATTGTAGGCTTGCACTTACATCAGTACTTACAATGTTAGCAGCTTTTGAAACTTTCATCTTATCAAAATAAGATGGCTTTTTTAAGTCTTCTGCATAAAGATTCCGAACTAGTTTTAGTTCAAGATTATTTTGATGGTTCGCTAATTGTTCAATATGTTTACTATCTACAATATTAGATGTTAAGTTATGTTTTTTTACTATTTCTTCGGCTAATGTAATGAACTTATTGTTGAATAATCCTTTTTTTATATTCTTAAATAAATGTGGCACATCTAATAAAAAATATAATTTACGGTTAGAGTCACATGGGTGTATAATACTATTTTGTAAGTGTCCTGTAGATCCAGGTAAAGAATGAATGCCAAAGCTTGTCCACATTGCTTTATTGCATGCTCCCATATCAGATGTAACTGAATTTACTTTAAGTCTTAACGCTTCAGCTTTTGAAATAATTTCAATAATAATTGTTTTGAAAATATTGCCTTTTACCGAGTCGCTAGTGAAGTAGTATGCAACTGTCTGCTTCCAACGGCTGGATACACCGGCTAACATAAACACTAAAGCGTGGTTTGCAACACCATTATGTTCAGGCAACGTTACATTACCAAGAAATGATTTTGAACTGACATCATCACTGACTAAACCTTCAACAAGAAACATCTCATCTAATACAACAACACATTCTTTTTCAGTATCATCCAGTGTAGAAACTTTAATAGCTAGCATCTCAAAAACATCATTCAAAATTCCACTCTCAAAAGATAATATGTTTTGTAATTTGCGCCTAAGAGTTCTCAGAAAAGGAAGAGGGTAATTTTGATTGAGTAGTTCCTCATAACCAGCAGATCCACATGAAAATTTAAGTCGCAATGCTTTTTTAATAGTATCACTAGACCAAGTAAATCCTTTCTTATTCTTAGAATTAAGAGATAAAATTTGATTTTCTGTCAGAAAAGTTTTTAAATTTTTTTTTAAATTTATATTGTTTTTATTTGTTTTAATTTTTGTAGAGCTATTAATTTTATTAGTTCTATTTATTTTATGGCGTAACTCTCTGATAACTTTTGACCGATTTAATGATTATTTTTTTAATATTTTTTAATTGTTGTAATAATTTTTCTTTAGAGTAATTTTCTATTTCTGGATTTATAATATCATCTGTTATACTATTTAAATTGTCAATACTATTTTCATGTAGAATTGTAAAATTACTATTTATAATTGTAGGTGTATCATCATTAGAGAAAAGTTTGTTAGATGCATAAGAGTGTTCTAAAATTGACTTTCTTGCTCTTTTTAGAGGACTTGGCACACGTGAGCTTTTTTTTAGGAGACTTTCTTTTTTGTTTTTGAGGTGGAATATGACAAAAATTAGTGGGCAGAGCAGTTGCTTTCAATTTTTTTTTCCCATCTCATCTTGTTTTTTCCCATTGATCATCATCAAAATGTACCTGAAGAAAACCAAATTGCATTACCTACTCAATAAAATTAAATAAATTAAGTATTATAATAATGTTGAATATTATATAATAATAAGTCACTTTTTTATTGAAGCCACAATAACAAATATTATAACTGGCCTATTGATATTTAAATAGAATAATAATATAATATTAAGTTTTATACTGTATTAAATGTATAATTAAATAAGATGGTACAATTTTGATAATTTTAAGTAATTGTAGGTGGACTAGAGATTATTCTGTTCAACAATCTATATTGATACATAAGAGCAAATTTAGGTATATTTGTTTATTAACGTAGAGCCTAAACTATAATAGCTAGAGACATAAAATGTTCATGACAACATTGTACTACCACGTAGGTTCTAAAAAAAAACCCAGCTACCTATTTAAAATAAAGGTATATGAAAATGAAAATATAATGAATATCAGGTACAACAAAACTGTCCAAGGTGATCTAGTTTATATTTAAAATTGCTCACCCTTTTTTTAATTAAAATATTCAGTAAATAACTATTTAGTTAGAATAAGTAGCTTAAGACTTATTACATTTTATGTAGGTACTAAAGATAATAGTGAGTTATGTAAATTTACACAGTGCTACGAAATTGTAAAATATGCTTGATAAGTATCAGTATATCATGTAAAAATGTAACATGAATACTAGGTATATAATTTATTACAACAAAATAAAGAAACAAAATGAAATTAACTATGTTGTACATGCTGTATAATAATTAAACGAGAGAACCTTAGTAAAGTAGGCTTTAATAAACATAATTATTAGTGTACACATGTTATAATATGTGGAAGTACAGAGCTACAGTATATTAGATAAGAGTATATATGATTAACTTTATAGGTTAGTTTTAGTAAGACTATTATCTTATCACATTCTCCCCTACAAATAATAATTAACTATTAGGTAACAAATAACAATAAAATAAATAGTTACAAATACAAATAAATAATTAATTAATTAGTTTTATAATCTTCTAAATACTTTGGTTTATTTTTGGTTCTTGTAGACCTTCTAGGTTCTTCAACATCACTTAATGTCTTGCTTAGCCCCTCATTCATCTGGGTAGGTTCTTCAATAACAATATCTTTATTCTCTTGACCACAATCGTATGCAGGAGCTTCCAAGCTTGGTGGTTTAATGTCTCTCTTTTCTCCCAACAGACCTCTATCCCCTGGAGGTGCCAGGTCTTTCAGAGACACCGTAGATTCACGTCCATTGTTATAACGCACCAAAGCATACTCGGGATTAGCCTCTATCAATTCAGCTTCTTCCACCAGTGGATCGTACTTTGATGATTTTACATGTTTTCTGATGAGTACTGGACCAGGGCAGTTAAGCCATGAAGGGAGAGTTTTCCCATTTGAAGAACGACGAGGATAATGGAAGAAGCGTTCATGTGGGGTACAGTTTATAGCTGTACAAAGCAGAGATCTTATAGAATGTAGGGCATCTGTTAGCACTTCTTCCCACTGAGTTATTTTAAGTCTTTGTGTTTGCTGGGCCAATTGGACGGCTTTCCAAATAATCCCATTATATCGTTCTGCTTGTCCGTTTCCCTCCGGATTGTAAGGTGTCGTACGGCAGGTGGCTATTCCATGGTTGTGCAAAAAAGTTGTGAGTTCTTGTGACATAAAAGATGAACCGCGATCAGAATGAATGTAAGCCGGCATACCAAATATGGAGAATAACTGCCACAAACTATTTATTACAGTAGTTGAACTAATGTCCCGGCATGGAACTGCAAATGGGAAGCGCGAATATTCATCTACTATTGTAAGGATATAATGATTGTTTGTATTAGAGGGTAGTGGGCCTTTAAAATCTATATTCAACCGTTCAAAAGGCGAAGTAGCTTTGATAAGATGGTTTCCCCCCTGTTTAAAGAATTTGGGTTTAACTTCAGCGCACATAGGACAAGTTGTGGTTACCCTTTTAATATCATCAAGAGTAAATGGTAGATTCTTACTTCTAGTCCAATGGTACATTCTAGTCATACCAGGGTGACATAATGCTTTGTGAAGGTCAAAAAGCTTACTTGGGTTATTGATGTTTGCACAGACTCTTGAGAAAGCATCCGCTACCGTATTTTCCTTACCAGGGCGGTATACTATGTCGTAACTGAAAGATGAGAGCTCAAGTCACCATCTTGTTATCTTGTCACTTTTTATCTTGCTGGAATGTTTTAGATTGAACATAAACGAGACCGCTTCCTGGTCTGTTATTAGCTTGAAATGTCTTCCAATAAGAAAATGCCTCCACTTTCTCACAGCCTCTACGATTGCATATGCTTCCTTCTCTACCGATGGGTGTCTTTTTTCGCCTTCAGTGAGACTCCTAGAGAAAAATGCCACAGGCCGACCACTCTGACTTAGAGTCACAGCTAGAGCAAAATCAGATGCATCACTCTCCACTACCAGCAGTTCTTCACTATTAATTGAATTTACCACTGATTTAGCAATATCCTGTTTTATGCGTTCAAAATCAGCTGTTGCTACAGGTGACATAGGGAATGATTTGCAGTCTACCAAACTGCGGATTTTGTCAGAGAAACCTTGAATCCATTTAGAGTAATGGGAGAACATACCTAGTACTCGTTTCAATGATGAGGCATCCTTAGGTTGTGGTAGATTCAACAGTGGTTTTAATCTTTCAGGGTCTGGACTTATACGCTTGTTGCTAATGTGGTGACCAAGTAGTGAGATTTCACACTTCGAGAACTGACATTTGTCCTCATTCAATATGAGTCCATATTTCTTTATTATAGTAAGAAACTTGTTTAAGTTTAAATCATGTTCGGTTTGATTATTTCCACAAATAGTTATGTCATCGAGGTACGCATAGACTCCATCAAGATTTTCTTGGGATATTATAGTATCTATTACTCTCTGAAATTAGAGCTACCAGTATCAATAAGAGTATTTGCATCAATGTTGTTTACTTTTACTCTAATAATAGCTTTAGACAAGAGACCTGGTACAGTTGCAGTTACACAAGCTAGAGTAGCCATGGACACAAATGCGCTATCAGATTTTGTTTTTGATCTACATACCTTCAAAAAATGTCCCTTCTTGTCACATTTTTTACATACAGCATCTCTGGCTGGGCAAGAGCTGCGAGGAGGTTTGTCATAGCCACAAAAGTAACATTTTTGTTGTATCGCTGATACTGTTGGTTGATTATTATCAGGTTTGATGATTGAAGTAGTATCCTCAGTTAGAGCGTTCACAGATCCTTGAGTCAGAGGCATGCTATACACTTCAGATTGCTTTTGAGCCATTTCCAATGCCCGAGACCGAGTTACAGCTTCCTCTAATTTCAATGTGTTGTTCTCCAATAAGCGTTGACGAATATTATAAGACAAAAGACCATTGATAAAAGAATCTCGATTATATTCATCTGTGTATTCGATGGCCGAAACGGATTTAAAAGCACAATCCTTAGTTAAGATTTTTAAAAATCCAATATATTGATCAATAGATTCATTCATTTGCTGTTTTCTTGTGGCTAACAAGTGTCGAGCAAAGATCTCATTTTTTTGTTTGATGTAGATATCAGTCAATATTTTGATAGCTGCTCCATACGTTGTACATTCGCTGACACTGTCATATACTGAGTGTGCTAAAAAGTTAGTGAGTACCTTGAGTTTGTCTTCCTCCTTTACTTTTGCTACTTCGACAAAATTATTGAATGTTGTGATCCAGTGAGCCCATTCTTTTGCTGATGTTGGGGAATTAGGATCAGTCTCGAAACGATCAGGGCGCAGTAACTTTTCCATTGAAAGAATAATTATTATCTTATCACAGTACATTAGTATTATATTATGTAATTGTGTAATTTATATTATTATTAAATGTATAGTATCTATACCCAACAAAATTAATCTCATCTTTATTATTTACATAGGTAGGTACTTTAAATTTAAAACTTAATAACTATAAATATCATGTAGGTATGGTACCTAGCTGAATATTATTAATTAAAAAACCTATTTAATAGTTAACCTAACCTTATTAGTTATTATCTAGACTATTGTAATGTAATGTACTAACTAAAGTAATTACACTATCTACTAAATACTAATATCGAGAACACCGTTATGTAATATTTAGTTCGTTTATTTAAAATACGAGAGATCCTTTCAGTACGGACTCTGTAGACGTTCGTGAAGTTGGCCCCCCCACTATGTCCAATCGACATCAGACCAATCTCAATATTCAGTAACCTTTTAGTAACTAATTGTAACCGACATCAAACAATTTGTAACCAAACGGTTTCCGAGAAAACTCAATTTTCATTTGGGGGGGCTAACTTCACGTAGCCCCCCGACATTGTCCTATCGAATCCGGACCTATCCCAAAATTTAGTAACCTTTTAGTAACTAATTGTAACCAACATCAAACAGTTTGTAACCAAACAGTTTCCGAGAAAACTCGATTTTCATTTGGGGGGGGCTAACTTCACGCAGCCCCCCCCCCCACTTTGTCCTATCAAATCCGGACCTATCCCAAAATTTAGTAACCTTTTAGTAACTAATTGTAACCGACACCAAACAATTTGTAACCAAACAGTTTCCGAGAAAACTCAATTTTCATTTGGGGGGGGTCTAACTTCACGCAGCCCCCCCACTTTGTCCTATCGAATCCGGACCTATCCTAAAATTTAGTAACCTTTTAGTAACTAATTGTAACTGACACCAAACAATTTGTAACCAAACAGTTTCCGAGAAAACTCAATTTCCACTTCGGGGGTTAACATTATATTAGATAAGTATTACAATTTTTGATACATACCGTTTTGACAATATTCCAATTATATTTGACTTCAACCACACGTTTATGAAAATGTTCTATGAAAATGTTATCTATAATATTTGATACGCAACGAAAATATAAATATAAATATTTTTAATTTGCTATGATGGATAAACTTTAATGCCTTTAAAATGTATTTCATATAGTATAGTTAGTATTAGTTACCTATAAAAATTCCAAAGTCCAAAAAGAAATTATATGTAAATACCTTTAATTATTATCGTTTATCAAAGGAAAAACCTAGAATTGGATACTTACATGGTGTCTTGTCACGTTCTCCAATTGAATTTATTTCAATTTGTATACGATATAAATTTTAGTACATAATATGTTTAGTAGGTAACTTTTCAAACTTGTTACTAACTATTATTTGCTATCTAAATGAAATATATATTGTAATATTGTATAATATGGAACTAAAATAATATTTTGGCTACTTATATTTTGTAATCTACTTTAAGTCATATTGCTGTGTATGGTTTTATTTAAAAACAACTACATATATGTAAAGTAAAATAAAATAAAAAATAAAATAAAGTATAATAACTTACTGTAAGTGTAAAATAATAAATCTTTAAAATTTTTTTATAAAGAAATTAAAAACAATTACATGAGATAAAAAATAAAATAAAATATTAGAACTGTAAGTTTAAAATAATAAATCCTCAATTTTTTTATAAAAATCTTTAAAATTAATTTTTTATGTAAACAACTAGATGGGGCCTTACTAGCATAGTGTCTGAGTAAAATCTTTTGATTTTTTTTTGCAATTCATTGTGTGTTTCCCATACGTTGGTTGATCTTTTGATGTGTGAAACATAGTGATCTGCATGATACGCTACCAATCCAAAAAATGTGAAGCTATATAAAAAAAATGACATATTTTTTATTAGTGGTGTGTGTTATACGATTTTGGTTAACTAAATAATACTGTTATACATAATATTATGTATTAAGTATACTCACTTAACATCATTAATCTTTATCTCCGAAGGAAATTCTGAAAGATAAAACGTACTATCTTCTTGATACACATCTGTTTCGATAAATATGTGATCCATAAGTATTTTAGTAGATGAAATTGATCCACCACAATGTCCACAATCATATGTTTGTAAAGAAATGTAATTAATTAGAGCTTCTTGTAGATCTTTGAAACCATTGTTAGTATAGCGAAGAATAATTGTCATGTTGGCAATTTGTTTGTGCTTATTTATACAGTTATTATCTGAACATTTAATATTTTCAATTGCAGATGGAACGTCTTTTAGCAGCTTAGTAACAATAAATGATACATTACAACGTGCGTCTATTATTTTTAAATTTGAAATGCTTTTTGACTCATCGAAAATGTTTTTTAGTATAATTAACCGTTCTTTATAGGTATTTGTCGTTGAACCGTATAAGGCTATTTTTTTACAGAAATTAAGCATTTGGTTTTCACTGGAATCTATAAAGTGTCTATATGATTGAAAATCTATGTATGCCATAGCTATTATGGCAACGACTGCATCCATTGGACATGTATTGAGAACTAGGTATTTGTTTTTTGCCATTCGCAATGGTGTTCCAATATTTCCATTTATCAGTAAAGAGTTCAAATTTGATCGAGTACTTTTCTTATTTAGAAACCTTTCAATATCTGGATTTGGGTCCATGTACTTTTTAAATCTTTTTTTGATAATTCGATCTTTAGATTTCGGTAGTTTTGGATCTTCTGAATTACCCTTCCCACGCCAATTTTCAGTCGCTTTGAGTGAATTGGAAGAAACCGAAGTTTCATCACTATAATATTCATCTACAACCATTGAATTGTTATCTTCAATATATTCGTTTAGTTGTTTTCCTTTGTACCAATTTTCTGCTTCATCACAAGAACTAGTTTTGTTTGTGTTATTTTCTTCATTTGAGTTATATTCATCTGTAATCGGGTCTTGTTTTTTCTCCTCGTTACAATATATTGACCCGTCTATTGATTTTGATGATTTTGTTTTTTCATTTTTGTTACTGGGTTCATCTGAAGTTTCAGGAGAAGTATTTTCTTTAATTTTCGATTTTTTTTTTAAATTCAAATCCTGATATTGCGTAGTCGTGTATAGGTTTCTTAACTGACTGCTTCTAAATAACTTGCTGCTCCCTTCAAGTGCATTCAAGTGCTTTGCAATAAATCGGTCAGCAGTCATTGGCTGTAAATCGAACTTCAAGATTCTCTTTTTTAATTCAGCAAAGTCACTTTCAACCGGTGCGGAAGTTGCAATAAAATTTGGTGAATTGAATTTACTGACCATGACTCCACTCCATAGTGGAAAATATCTAGATAGACGTAATATAACAGATGACAAACCTGGTAAAAAAAAAGCTGAGATACGGTTGCCTTGTACTTTTGATTTTCTATCAGCATCCATCTCGATTTCTCTTAAATATTCATCAATTGCATTGGATGTTTCTTCAGTTACTTCTTGATCATCATTTTCATTTAAATTATCATCATCCGTATCAAAATTATCTGCATAATCTTCTACTATTCTATTTTTTATTTTTTCAAGCAACAATAGTCTACTTGATTCTGCTGGAGTATCTATAGTATCTTTAACCCAGCCATCTGTTTCAGATTTTGCCACAATTAACAAGGCAGTTAATATTTCGCTAAATTCATTTAGTGTCGACGAGGTTAAAATTAATCGTAAGCAGCTAACATAAAAAGTTTTTAATTTTTTATTTTGAATACCCTTAAAGTATGGAATTCGACAAAATAGTTTTATCATATGCGCTACGTCAATTCTTATATAGCATTGTGGTAATATTTCGTTTTTTCCAACTAAAATATCAAAACATCTCGCAGTGTAATCTCGCATGCTGCTGTTATTAAATGCTCTTGTCAAAGCTCCTATAAGAGCAGTTGAAAAATCGCAAACAACTTCATTAGGTACTTTTATACCACATAGTAACCATTGTGTAAGCCAATTTTGTATCGTTTGAGTGTCCTGTTTTTCGGAAAGCATTTGGGTTATAGGAATTTGGCCATAAGACGTGTGAACAACTGCTTCATACAGAAATATATGTGCTGATAATAAGTTCAATGATGTACGTTTGATTTTTTTTATAAGACTACCAGTAGCATCAACTGAAATACTGCAATACTCTTTGGTTAAATCTTTATAAATTACTAGTTGGTGATTGCTCCAATAATGTACAAGAAATGGATCGATACCAATGGAGCGAATCGACCCTGCAAACTGTGTATGTTTCAGCTCAACTAATGATAAAATTGGACACTTCAAATATATACCCAATGCATGGTCCTTATACTCTTGTTTAGCTTTTCTTAGAACACTAGAACGATACAAATTAGGTGGAGATATGGAACCAAACTCCATATTTGATGCCTGACTGCGTCTCCAATTACTTGCTAATTCTGTTGTTAGCTGACTACCTATTAATTTCCTTTTTTCTCCTTTTAATTGTCTTTTGCTATTATGGTCTAAATCATGTCCACGGGTATCAGAAGTTCTAATTTCTAGTTTAAGTGGGTGGCCTTTTGTTGGTTCATCGTGGCTCCATCCTTGTAAAATGTTGTTGCAATCCTTGCATTTTGCTTCGAAGTGAATAAAGTATTGACTATTTGCCGAATTTATTCTCACTTTACATCTTTTGTACACAAAATTGCAAGGCAATTTGTACTCAAGTAAAAAAGCATCATTTACAACATCACTCCATGCGTTTTTTTTCATAACATTGTAGGATCTGATGGTAGAATTTTTTTTATATTGGACAATTTTTGGTTCCATTTCAATATATTTTTCATATGGTATTTCAAGAACAAACATTTTTTCACCATCACTTATTATATTTTTTTCACTGCCATCATTACTTTCAACTGAATTAGATTCATATTCATCCACCTCAACATTATTATTAATTTTCAATATTTTTTTTAGATCAGTTTGAAAGTTGTATCGATTCTGATAAACATAAATATATAAGTTTTTTGGGGGAATTTTATTCAATAGCTTCTTTGACAGGGTATCCCATATTTTATGAGTTAATCCTCTTAGCACACCATTATCAAATAATTCTGATTTATACTGTTCAAGAACACAAAATATTTCTTCAGATGAAACTAATGCCTTTCTTCCTTTCTTAAGCTGCAAAAAATATTGATAATATGTAGAATAATAAAATTACCCCTATATAATTTATTCAATAACAGACGTGTGTGAAGTTGAAAATCTATATTTGAAAAAGAATCTATATTTTATTATAAAAAACTTTCTTAAATAAAAAATCTATATTCAATAAATACCTGTTTTTGATTAAAAAATCTATAAAAAAATTAGATTCAATATGAAACCTTATATTTGTTAAAAAATCCATTCACTTAAAATATCTATATTTGTCAAAAAACGTATATTCAATAAAAGTCTGATTGATCTGAAAATCAATATTCATTTAAAAAACCTCTATTTGTTAAAAAAATTATTTAATAAAAAAATCTATATTTGATAAAAAAAATCCATATTTCATTTAAAAAATCATTCTTAAATAAAAATCTATATTCAATAAAAATCTGATTGATAAGAAAATCTATATTCATTTAAAAAACCTCAATTTGTTTAAAATCTATATTTGAAAAAGGATCTATATTTTATTATAAAAAAATTTCTTAAATAAAAAATCTATATTCAATAAATACCTGTTTTTGATTAAAAAATCTATAAAAAAATTAGATTCAATATGAAACCTTATATTTGTTAAAAAATCCATTCACTTAAAATATCTATATTTGTCAAAAAACGTATATTCAATAAAAGTCTGATTGATCTGAAAATCAATATTCATTTAAAAAACCTCTATTTGTTAAAAAATTTATTTAATAAAAAAATCTATATTTGATAAAAAAAATCCATATTTCATTTAAAAAATCATTCTTAAAAATCTAGCTACGACAGGCGGAGCAATTTTACTTATCTGAGATGATTATACGTTGATACCCAATAACCGATTAATTATTTTTACATTATTATTTCAATAAAATAATACATAATTGCGCTTGCATTATTTGAAAAAATGGAATGTACTTACTTTCGTTTCCATTATGTAATTATTTTAATATTTATTTATTATTTTAAACAATTAACAATATTATAACACATAACATAAGATACAAAATAAAAAATGTTAAACAAAATTCACAATCCAACGTCTACTGCTTAGAACCGACTTATTCGAGCAAATGCAGATACAACAATGATAATATTATTATAATAAAATGGTCATTGGTCATTAAATTAAAATAAGTCATACGAATTTCTATAAATAAAATATTGTCCGTTTCCATTTTTAACAATAATATTTCAATACTACATATTGTTATTAAACCTATTTGTAGTGTTTATTTTATTTATATCGCAGACTATTTAATATCATTGCTTATATATAGCATTTATAATCAATGATAATATTAAGTTATTATATTATGTGACTAACGACAGACATGGTTGGAGGGTACGGGTGACTGATGCACAAATATTGATGGTTGGGTGGTGTACGGAGGTATCTTTGACACTGCATACTTGCTTATTACGTTATAGTGGATATCATCACATACTATAAAGTATCGTAAATAAAATACTCCCGTACTCCGCCTAATCAATATTATTTGTGTACCATCAGTGGCGGATCCAGAGGGGGGTGCTAGGGTGCTATAGCACCCCCCTTCGCATGTTGCTACCTGGTTAAAAACAAATACTATATACTATACATATTTTTCTGTGGGCCGGGTACGTTATACTAAATCGGTAACAAAATAAATAATATTATTTTTTTTTTATAAGTAATTTTTCCCTCAACAATACTGATAAGTGATAACCAGAAGTGACTGAAAAATGGAACGATACAACTTACTATTGTTCTATGATACGGGTCACGAGTATCAGACATGAATATTGGGTTTAGTATCATTGTTCTGTGGTATCACACTGTTTAAAGCATAGATATTTTCCTTGATGTAGATAATATTATCTATTAGTTATCACTAGTGTTATCACCGAATACCGATTATACTATTTTAAATCCACGGTATTATTATAGTCAATTAATCATATTATAAATTATAATACATAATTTACAATGGAACAAAATAAAAGAAAAAATCTTATACATTCTTATTTTCAAAAAAAACAGAGGAATAATGTCAATAATGATTGTGAACAGTTACAGCCTGAAGTAAGTCTGAAGTGAATTAATTTTTTTTAATTTTGTATACTTAAATAAAATAAATTGCTTTGTATTAAACATTTAAACTCTTATGACAACTTTCAAGCTGGTACATGTTGAACCATTAAAAAAAAATGCACTCACAGTTGATTTAGGATCAGATAATTCAGAACACAAAAACTCTAATAACATTTCTCCTTCGGTAATAACTTTAACTTTTGTAGTATTTTAGTTGTATCATATTGATAAACTATGCTTATTGCTTGTTATTTTGCTATTAAAATATTAGGGATTAGTGTGTGAAAATAAAACTGCTTCTGTCAATATGAATG